>QMIH01000321.1:550093-614762 GCA_003987875.1 Clarias batrachus
TCACTTATAAACAAATATAAAAAAAAAAAATATATATATATATATATATATATATATTATATATATTATTATATATATAATTATATATATATATAATATGTCTCTGTATCAGCTCGAACCAGTCTGACCTTTGACCTCTGACACCAACGAGGCATTTTCACCCAGAGAACTGCCCTCACTGGATAGTTTCTCTTATTCACACTGTTCTCTGTAAACCTAAAGATGACTGTATGTGTGTGTGTGCGTGTGCGTGTGCGTGTGTGTGTGTATGAAAATCCCAGTATTTTGGGAAACACTCAGACCAGCAGCAACACCCACGCCGATCCCCCTCTTCCCCGTCCTGCTGCCATGTGATTGACGTACGTCTGCATTAACGAGCAGTTGAACAGGTGTACCTAATGAAGTGACCCTTTCCTCTGCGTGTGTATGGAACTGCGGCTTCGTAGTCACGTGCGCGTTTTCCTTTCCACGGGTGTTCACACGTTGTCCGCGCGTACGCTCGAGGTTTCCGTGAGAGCCGCGGAAGGCACTAAAGAGCTGCGTGTAATTTGTTACCACTTAACAATTGTAAAAAAGCAGTTCTAAAAGACATGAGAGACAGACAGCATATTATAAAAATTAAAAAAAAAGAAATAAAAAAAAAAAAGGAATGAAAAACGTGTTAAAAATGTCAAGTGGGACTTCAGGAAGGACACGCTGCTCTTTTGAGATTAATTAACGATGAGTTCAGAGGCTTTCACTGACAGAGAGAGAGAGAGAGAGAGAGGAGGAGGAGGAGGAAGGGGGCCGAGTGAAGAGAAAGAGGCGGAAGTGGCTACAAACGCCAGAGGTCAGAGACATCATTTAGGTTGCCAAGAGCGATAAACTGGTTGCTACGACAACAGGCCAGATTACGCTGGTATTTGAACGGAT
Source organism: Clarias batrachus (assembly GCA_003987875.1). Lineage (NCBI taxonomy): Eukaryota > Metazoa > Chordata > Actinopteri > Siluriformes > Clariidae > Clarias > Clarias batrachus. The sequence goes on from QMIH01000321.1 coordinate 551,006, forward strand.
ACTTGGAATTTTTGTATGTGTGTGTGTGTGTGTGTGTGTGTGTGTGAGAGAGAGAGAGTGAAGGAGAGAATATTTCCTAATGTATAACCATTAAAAAGCGACACTAACAGCAGAGTTTGATGTGCATGTTGCTAATGAACCAGTGTTTAATAGCACGTGCTGTAAGGGTGTGAACGTTCAGTAATAAAAACTGAAAAAAATTTTGAAAAATAAATATATAAAACGGTGTGTTAATCACAGTGACACCAGTCAAATAACCAAGAAGAAAAAAAACGTAAAGTTATACTTTTACATTTGAAAAACATTAACACTGGAGAAAAAAAAAAAAGATTCATAAACAGCTCACAGAACACGCTTGTTTTTCTTTTCTGATAATACTAACTACTGTTATATAAATCTATAATATACTTTTACTACAGGCGCATTAAGAAAAACCTCATACACACACACGAGAGATGGGGAAAAATTGACTCGGCGACGTATCGTGATTCTTTTGTGTGGAAATTCACGTATCGCTACGCTGACTTAAACATGTATACATTTTTATTCATACACAGCATGGTTACATCATTTTTAATGAAACTTGCCGCTCGTCCCTGACGAGCCGCGATTATGGGAAGCCATTAGGATCAAACTGGGACGTGTGATTAATCTGTGTTAAAATGTCTAGATGAATCGCGCGTGTTAGCGCCTTCACCCTGATACAAACCATGTACACTTTATATACACTCCATTCCAGTTCTAAAAGTGCCTTAAAACTAATTATACCGTATCATTTTTTCCCCACCCTCTTAAAGGCGAGAATTTTATAACATGCTGTAGTTACAAATCTAGTAGTTTTTTCTTTCTAAAACATTGCAGTTCCTCTGTAATCCTCCTCTCTAAACGATTTAACTAACACTGGCGGGCAGCGCGGCTTCCCATGGAACGGGAGCGAATCATTTGCTTGTTTCAAATTTCCCGAAAACACACTAATACACCCAGCGCTGGTCTTACAAGTCGTTTTTATCTACAGCAATATTCTGTGCGTCTTCCCTTTGTGTCACAATTGTGCTAAAAAGCATAAATGTCAAAATATTACGTTATGAATTTTGAACTCCATCTTTCACAGTTTTTGTCGTAATGTATAAAATCAGCCGGCAGCTCCGTTCCTGGTTATTTAAGTATATCATTTCGCATCAATAATACGCTGGTTAATTTTAAATACAAAATTTAGCACCGATTGTGATTTTGTTGTGAGACAGAGCAAGAAATGGCTCAAGGAAACATCATAAACAACTTCAGTTTACAGCATGGTCCCCTTCCTGCTCTACCAATTGAAAACAGCTCGAGATCGTAGTACAGCTACGCGGCGTATAACCAACAGCTTCCCACACACACCGCGCGTGCGCATCTCATGCGGGAGTGACCGCGGCGGCGCTAACAGACTGTAAAAGTCCTTTTCTGGGCCTCAACCTTTTCCGAAACCCCTTTGAAGACATTCGAACCGCTCAGAACAGCCGCCGTGTAGCGCAGGACAGAAACACGTGTGTCGTGCTTTGCTCGAGATGTGTACGTTTAAAACTATTAAAATAAGGTTAGATACAGTATGTATAGTGTTTTTCAAATTAAATGTTTTATTATAGACAACCTTGTGCGTCTGAGAAATGGTAAAAAAAATAATAATAATAATAATAATAATAAATCAGAAAATGGTGTTTATCTCATTTTGCTGTCAAACCGTTCAATTACAGTCCGATTTCAGGTGCTTTGACCATCACAAAAGCCGAGAACGAAAGAGGATTAAGGAGCGATCCGTGAAGGACGTCTCGCTCGGAGATCAGATCACCGCTCAGGTGCTCGCAATGACAAAACTTTGACCTTGATACTGATACCGAGACTTCTGTGATGAAAATAAATGACAGGAAATGACACAATGTAAACGCCTTACGACAGAAAGTGACCGAAAAGAAGATAAAAAATAAACAAACAATGAAAACTCCTCTTTTTTTTTTTTTTATTCAGTAAATGTACAGAGACGCTACTGGACTCTCACGGGACATTTTTAAATGATTGAATTTCATTCATTTAAAAGAGAAAGAAGTTACTGGAGAGTTTGGATTTCATTTTTGCGAACATGGCGCATGTCTTACGACTCTATCCATAAAAAGCCTGGCATGTTTTTTGTTAACAATCTTAATACAGGGTGTATAAAAGTTTACACACCCCTGTTAAAATAGGAGGTTTGCAGGATCAAAAGAAGCCGAGATCGACAGTTCACCAGAACGAGGTAGAACTGTGCTGAAGCTGAAGGTGGATTCTGAAAGTCGGCACAAGAAACTAACCAAAAAAATGCAATACTCCTGGAGAAGCATGGTGGCGGCAGCATCGGTAGTTCTCTTAAACTGGGACTGAAGCTCTATTCCAGAATCATGGATTTTACATTTAAAAATCTCCTTATAATTTAACGTTAGGGCATGATAGCTAAATGTTGCATTCCCTCCAGGATTGGAGGTTCGAATGTCACCCTTTGGACCGTGTGCACGAAGTGAGTTCACGTGTTCTCGCCCCACACTCGGTGGGATTCCGCTGGTTTCCTCCACAATCCAAAGATGTGCACTGCAGACGGACTGGCGTTTCCAACTTCCTCGTGATGTCCGACTTCCCTTTAGCGGTGACTCCTGGTGCATTGAGTGTTATGGGTAGGTGTGGCTTAGCAATGTTGACTTGAATCGATGGATGCATGAATGGACGTCAGATTAAAGGTTTAAAAGAGAAAATCTCGTACTTCATAAAAACCTGCAAGTGTAACTTTTTAAAAAATATCTACTTTATTGTATTTGTTGGCAAATTACCGTCATGCGAGGGGCTTAAAACCCCTTCAGGAAGTGATTTTATTTACAAAGTAACCAGCGTCTAGGTGTTAACAATAACTCCATGTGCCACGTCTGGGTTTCGTGTATTATTTTTCAATAACACAGCATGCGTCGTCATGATGTTTTCTGTTTTTTTCTGAGCTGTTAACTGAAATTAGCTGTGATTGAGCTCTCTTCAGATGGTGTGTGTGTGTGTGTGTGTGTGTGTGTGTGTGTGTGTGTGTGTTTCGCGCTGTGTTCGCAGGCTTTACAGAATCACTGTCTGCCTGATTGACGGGAGCTTTCGGGTTTCTGCTCGGCTCTGACGCGGCTGACAGCGATGACGTTTCTTCTCTTTCCTTGATCATTTTGACTTTGATCATCTGTTTTTGGATGGCTGTTGCTTCTTGCTGAAGTGCGATTTCTACAAAGCTGGATCCACTGGCTGGGTGAATAACTTTAAATATAAATTGAAAGATTTGATGTAAGATTTGGTAGAAACGCTGAACATGGACAAGAACATGTCAGTACCGTACGTCTCCGTTACCGGGGACCTGGACGCCCGGGGGTGGGGACTTAAACCGGGTCGGAGACGGAAGAGCTGTCACGAGTCGGTCATGGTGTCCGCCGAAAGCAGCGCTGAGAATAGAAGACATGATTGTGTTCGCGGCCTCGGTGCCACCCGGAGCACGAGGACGGTGTACAGGAGCGATTTCGAGGGTATTAGCAGCGCGACCTGCAGCAGGAGACGTGCTAATCGAGTGACAAATGTGCTTGGAGATGTTTGAGCTGACAGCAGGGGAAACTCAATTTTTCAATGGGTTGTGAGATAAAACAATAAGAAAACTAACTTTATATGGTTAAATCATGCGATAAGTCATCAAAGTAACGGGTTTACGTGTTTACAGCGCTACAGCGGCATTCGGGGCTTCATAAATATTCCTAATAAAGGCAGAAACTGCTATAGAGGGTGTGGAGGACCAATTTAGAAGTCTGGGTAGAGATATTTATCTACCCTGTGTGCACACACACACACACACACACACACACACACACACACACACACACACACACACACATAGATATTGCCACTGCAGCACAAAGCCGCAACGCTGCAATAAACCCATATCAATTGAATTCGGTTCAATTTACAGTCTGCTCTATTGCCATGACTGCGTTTCTTTACAGTAGTACCGAAGTAATTACAAGGAAGTAACTAATAAAGAGTGGGAAAATAATGTACAAGAATAAAAAACAAAAAAAAAACAATATAATAATCAGTTTAAGTTGTTTTCTACTGTATTATCTCCATGACTGTTAAGTTTATTTAACAAAATAAAAAAATAATAATAAAAACACAGACAAGGTGGTTCGGTGGCTTAGTGGTGAGTGAGTACTGTTCCCTCGCACCTCCGGGGTTGGGGACTGGGGTCTCATCTCTGGTCCGTGTTCAGGTTCTCCCAGTGCTTTGTGAGTTCCCGTCCACAGACCGAAGACATGTGATGTAGACTGACTCCAAATTTATAATACGAAGTGTGTGTGTGTGTGTGTGTGTGTGTGCTTGTTCCGTGCGACGGGTTGATACCGCTTCCAGGTCATACTCTGTACCCTGTACCCTCAGTTCCCTGGCATAGTCTCCTAGATGAGCGGTAAAAACAATGGATGGATGTACAGTACATACAGTACAAAGCAAAAGTTTGGACACACCTTCTCTTTCAAAGAGGTTGAATTTGTATTATGGCAAGAAAAAAGCAGCTAAGTGAAGAAAAACGAGTGGCCGTCATTACTTCAAGCAATGAAGGTCAGTCAGTCGGAAAAATTGGGAAAACTTTGAAAGTGTCCCCGAAAAACCATCAAGCGCTACAAAGAAACTGTCTGACATGCGGACCGGCCCAGGAAAGGAAGACCAGGAGTCACCTCTGCTGCGGAGGAGAAGTTCATCCGAGTCACCAGCCTCAGAAATCGGCGGTTAACAGCAGCTCAGATCAGAGAGCAGGTCAATRCCACACAGAGTTCTAGCAGCAGACACATCTCTAGAACAACTGTTAAGAGGAGACTGTGTGAATCAGACCTTCATGCTAGAAGATCTGCTAGGAAACCACTGCTAAGGACAGACAACAAGCAGAAGAGACGCGTTTGGGCTAAAGAACACAAGAAAGAAAACTCGCTGAATGAGAAGGGGTGTCCAAACTTTTGCTCTGTATTGTAGATATCTGTCAAATATTGCTCCAGAGGCCATGTGACAGTGACTGCAAAGAAAAAAGCAATAAGCAACATGTATAAGGTAATGCGTTCCCTTAAGGCCGATGACGCAGATGCATTAATTCATCTAAAAGTTCCATGACGGATGATCACCACCAACCTGAGAGACTTGAGAGACCAATGAAACATCAACAGGAAATCTAACTTGGAATACCAACACAAGGAATGTAGGATAACACGGCACGCGAACCCGGGACACACGTGACGAGACGTCATGTAGAGACGGTTCTTGGTTCGCCTTGGTTCGGTTCCTGCATCTGGTCTGTATGCATGGAGTTTACAATTCCTTCGCTTCTTGGTGGGTTTCCTCCGGGTTCTCTGGTTTCCTCCCAAAGTTCAAAAACATGCAGATTAGGCCTATATAGCATCCCAAATTGCCCATAGTGTGTGTATGTTGACTGGAGGTCCTACCATGGTTGTAAAAATAGAAATAAACACAACAGTCACTTTGGCCTTCATGGTCCCTAGTTGGTAGTTGGACTACAGAGGTTCCTGGAGACATGGAAGGATGGAAGACAAAACAAAATGGTACATGAAACCAAATGGAAGAGTGAAATTAGTGGCACACAAGAAGCAAAACACAAGGAGATTGGTCTTGAATGAACATTAAATCCATCTTCAGAGGATCACAGCATCAACTAAGAGAAGACTCAAACACGTAACCAAACTGCGTTCGACCTAAAAAAAGCAAACCCCACTGTCCTTACCGAACCTCAGCTGTGCTATTTGTTTTATGTGTATAATTTAAGACAGGATGAGAGTCATACTCAGGTCCTCTGTACACCACTCCTGCTGCATCTGCCACTACTCACGCACCAATGATTAATGATTTGTTTAAGTGGTGTATTGCTGATTCTTGGCCTAGTTCGATATTCAATAACGTTTTGCTTCAACCGCAAGCTAAATGCCTTGCTTTTAATATTCCTCCAAATCAATTAAGAGAGATCGAGAGAGAGAGAGAGAGAGAGAGAGAGAGAGACGGAGACAAAGAAATGGAGCGCATTCTCAGTAGACAGTTATTATCATGACCTGAAAAAGCGAGACATCCTAATCAAGGAAAAACCCTCATAACCAAGGCCGAGTGTTATCTCAGGTCTAAAGCTGGCAGGGCATTTATAATCTGGCCATTTGTGAGAGAAAGGAATTGTGGACGTCTTGAAAACAAGCTGTGGGTGTGGACCTGCTGAGTTGGAAGAAGTGTGGGCGTGGCCCTCTTGTGTAAGATAAAGAAAAGACACGATCTTGCTGTGTTTCAAGGTGGTGCAGATTTTGTTAGAGGTACTGTACAGAGGATGTAGTTGTCTAGTGTTAGTGGATGTGTCGGTTTGGACCTTCTGGGAGAAGTGCAGAGGAGATGTGAATGAGGCCCTTGTGTGTTAGAAGTGATGTTAGTATGGTCTTTGGTGGTGATGGTGACGAACTCCTGTCTTAGAGGAAACATAGGCGTGGTCTTCTTGTGTTAGAAGACATGTGAGTGTGGTCCTCCTGTCATGGAGGAGATGTGGCTGTGGTCATCCTGTGATATAGGATGGGTGGGCGTGGTCTTCTTGTGATTGAAGAGCCAAAGCTGTGGTCCCACTGTATTAGTGGAGGCGTGGTTGTGGTCCTTTGGACTAGGAAGAATCATAGGTGTGAATCACACTTATCTTAGAAGAGGTGTGGGTGTGGTCGTCTTGAGTTAGACGAGGCAAAGGTGTGGTCCTCTTGGCTTAGAAGAAGTGTTGTGGTCCTCATGTGTTAGAATAGTGAAAGCTGGGATCCTCCTGTGCTGAAGAAGGTGTGGTCATCATGTGGTCCTACGAGAACAGTCCAAGGTGTGTTAGAAGTAGTAGTGTGGGTGTGATCCTTTGGGTTAAAAAAAAAAAGTCAAAAGTCTGGTCCTCATCAGTTGCAGCAGTTGTGGGGGCGTGATTGGTTTGACATAGGCGTTGTCCTTCTGTGTTATAGAAAGGTGTAGGTGTGGTCCTCTTGTGGTAGAACAGTATAAGGTCTGGTCCTCCTGTGTTGGTGTGGGTGTGGTGTGGTCTTCCTGTGGTCTGGGTGGTGTGGGTGTGGTCGATTTGTTATAGGAGGTGTTCAGAGGGCTGATTAACAAGCCCCAGGCGGCAGCGCAGACTCCAGCCCTATTACACATGCTCATCTGATCTCCTCATTTTTTATTTAAGCCCGGCGCCATGGCCTCTATGTAGGGCACTTTATGAGAGTTTAAATTTTAAACACACTAAAATTGACTGGTGATATATATTCCTCTTCCTCAGATGAATTCGCAGAGGTCTGCGAGTAGGACCCCGGCTCACGCTAATGCCACCCGCTGCTGATTCTGACAACGGGAAACCGTTTTTTTGCAGGGAAAAATGGACACGCCCATACAGCACGGGCTTTAAGCAACAACCATAACAAACTTTTGTGGCCTTTGTGTGGCACCATACTGTACAACCGAGTCAAACCATTGTTCTGACCATTCTCAAGCAAAACCTACAGCACATACTGCAGCTCACACATCAACAAACCAGTCTGACAGTGCAATTAAACTTACCAAGAAATGAATCATAAGGCTCTTTAAAAAGGTTTCTGGACAGCTGGGAAGCAGAGAAAGGACACTGAGAAGGAAGGTCACAGGGACGAATAAGACGAAACATAGTCGGACAGACGAACAGAAATCTACTCGAGCGCTAACAAGTTGCTCATACCTTGAATATACATACAGTACAGTACATATATACAGAACACCAGAGGACAACACAGGGTTCTGAGACGGTCAGGAAGCTGAGGCCACAGTGTGAACAAAAAAAGACTTATCTGGTCATTTTCCAGCCTTAGATACCTGCTCTCTCTCGGCTGGTACGCGGGAAGTTCTGTAGTAGTAGCCTTTATGCCCTATAGTTTTCCGTTCTTTTTAGCTCACCACGGGTGTACAGAGTGGTTACTTGCGCTATCGCGATGTCAAGAGAAGTCAAGTAGGCTTTTAGTGTCACTTCAACCATATACAGTTAGCACACAGTGAAACGAAACAACGTTCCTCCAGGAACAAGGTGCTACATGCAACAGAAATTACCAACAGAAATTAACTAGCTAACTACGAAACCTAATTAGCTGGCTAGCTGGGACAAGACAGATTGATATTTAAGTTAAGTTAACAGGGAACTATCTACGTTTTTCTTTTTACAAAAGAGACAACAAAGTGAACGTGCAAATGTGCAAACAAGAGCAACAAAGTGACGATGCTTTCTGTCTGAGCATTCTCACTGTGAGAAAGCTCACTCACCTCTTCCAGGAGACTTAGGGCACTAGACAAAGTACACCCTGGATGGGGTGCCAAGCCCACACACTCACACTCTCATTCACACACTACGGCCAATTTTTGGGAGCCAATTAACCTAACCTACACGTCTTTGGACTGTAGGAGGAAACCGGAGTATCCGGAGGAAACCCACCAAGCACGGGGAGAACATGCAAACTCCATGCACACAGAGACGGGAATCGAATCTGGCCGGCAATCAAACCCGGACCCGGGAGGTGCAAGTGCTAACCACTACACCACCGTACCGCCTACTGTGAGAAAGCTCCGACACGTGAATATGATTAGCGTCCAATCGGTTTAAGGTTTGTGACCCGTGAAAGATATTCACCTTCCATTATCTTCCACTCTAAGGCTGACATAAGTCTCTAATTAATCCTCGATTTAAAAACAACATCAAAATCTTCATGGTTGACCTCGATAAAGGTCTCGAGTATGGAGTTGCCGGCGTTGACCCTATCTCCCCGGAGACGTGACCCCTGTTGATTTTGCGCGCTAGAAGTCCATGAAACAAACTAGACCCTTTGATCACTAAAAGTCTTTCTCACTCGATCAGGGCTTCAGCGACAGCAGCGCAACAGAATCGTCATCATGTCCACAGCTGCAAAAGCACAGGTGAGACGTGACACGTGATACTGTACGTGGTCATGGGCGCAGGGGGTTTCTATTTAAATATCTCCTCCAACAAAACTAATTATAGAAATAACGTGGTCAATTATTTTGTTTTTTTGTTTCAGACTGAGGTTTTACCTCTGTGGCTTGAAAATGAATCGGCTGTGATTGATAAAGTCGCGGGTTTCTGTATTTAACTCTTTTAAAGGATCTTCAGTCGCCCTGAATGACTTTCATCCAAATCTTTATAATTAAAATGTAATCTCTAATGAAGTCCAAGATTTATTTTTACTTTATTCTAGATTTATATATTACACACGATGCTGCTTGACTTCCTCCTCGTTCTGTGCAATTAAACCCATTCAATCTGTTGAGTCAGTTCTGAATCGATTCACACTTTTAAAATAATTTATGTAAACTTACACCTTGAAAATTGAAAATTCTGAAATATGTGCTGCATCGAATCGTCCGCAAACTACTTGAAAAATACTTTTATGAGCTTATTGGTTCTTTTTCTGCTTTTGAGCTTATGAGCGGTTTGTGCATTACCGCCACCTGCTGGACTGGAGACTGGAACAGTGTGGAGAAGAAGATTGACCGTTGCCTTGTACTGTATAAGACTTGTCATCTAAACGATCAACAACACACGTTGCACAGCATTCACTAAACACTTTAAATTGTTTTTAATACTTGAAAACCTGTAAGAAGAAGTTTAGCTGTTTGAGACTAATCTAACAATAAACATCAGCGCGATGTGAAGCAAATCGAATCAAAGATCGCAATGCCCAAACACTGAATCAGATCAACGCTATTCCTTTGATTCACAGCTCCACTACTTACTGACCGTGTCGGGAATAATAATGATGGGAATTTATCTCTTGCATCATCGCTACCTATTAGTGATGGGTCGTTCATGAATGATTCGTTCTTTATGAGCGAACCTTTAATGTGACTCAGAAGAACGAGTCGTCTCGGAGAGTGATTTGTTCATTTTCTACTGGGTGCGCATGCGCAAATCATCGCAAAATCTCCGTAGGTTATGTACAGGAAACAGAAATGAGTCGTTACCTTTGAGTCTTTTGGTCCGAATCGTTCGTTCTTTTGTCACGTGGATCCCATAGACTCTATGACGTGCAATAGATTCAAAATAACGAACGACACGGACTAGAAAATATGATGGTGAGCTGGTCATTCTGTTTATAATAATATGTCCTTAGCTGCACTGTAATATTTTCATTACTGGAACTAGAGCCAAAATGTGTGTATGTAGACCTGTTGGGGGTCTGTTTATTGAAAATGTAACATTTTATTTTATTTCTGATTAAAAGAACGAAATGAACTAAATGACTTTTTTTGATGAACGAGATTTAAAGAACCGAGTCACTAACATGATTCAAACTTCCCATCACTACTTCCTACAGATCTGGCTAAGAACGCACGTTTCTTGAAAAGTGATCTCGCGCGCTTTCGCGGCAGCTCGCGGGAAGCTGTGAAAATGCCGTTCATTACCTGTAGGGGGCAGTCGTGTTTCAATCTGAAGTATTGTGTGTCTACTGAAGCCAAAAATGCGTTCTCTCTCTAACCCTAACCTACTGTAAAATACAACAATCCAGAAGTAGATGTTTTTGCACGTCATGACGGTTCACATTCGTAATTACAAATGACTTTAATTTGACTCTAATGTGGAAACCGCACGTTGATTCATATTTGCTTTATTAGTTCCAGTTTATTAGGTCTAGATCGAGGAGGAGGCGTCCCTTTAGCCATTTTAGCAGCTGTTGCTAGCATGAAGTGCCAGTGCTGAATTCTGACATCAGCGATCGCCCTACACATGCACAGAGGCAAAAATTCAATCAAACCAGCTTCTTAAGCTTTAACATCTCTACAAGTGTCCTGTAGCTGCACTGCATTCTGGGACAATGAATCCGCAACTTCTACACTGGATTTCTCTTTAATGAGACACTGAGCATGGGTGGGAAAGAGGGATCGCTGGTGAAATGGAGGGAAACAACAGAGCGTACAAAACACAGAGTGTTTGTGATAAACGTCTTCTGATTTTGCTTAAACACCAACGGCACCCCACATGTTTATGAGGTCTGTTACTTTGCCATCACAACAATGTGTAGCCAGAAATTATGCCGAGGTGAAAGTCGCACGGATGGCGTTTTGTCCATTGGTATTTATTTGCACAGCGATTTTAGCAGCGGTCATTGTCGCAAAGCGGCTTTGCAGAACTGAAAACTCATGGAAAGAAATTAAAACATACTGAAAAATCTAAATATTGATCATGACCAAGCTGTGGGCGACGCGTTCGCCGGAGCGCGCGTCTCTATCTGAGCTAAGAGCACATGTGGAAGGAAGTGGCGCAAATTCGAAATGTTGAATCTGATTCGCTTCGAGTCACATATGAGCATTACATCTGCTTTCGGAGTCGCTCACCATCTCTCTCAGACATTTCTGTAAACGCATTTACTGCGATTCAGAGCGGAGGATTTCCTTTAATTACTCACTCCGCTTTCATCTTCACTATCGATAAAACATCACAGAGAGCGCGGCGACGGACTCAAACGGGTTTCAGAATATCTGTGCGAAATGTTTTCGCTTTGAAAATGGATTCGGGAGACCGCGGGCCATCTCTGAGACGTCTCTCGCCCTGTTCTTCGGTGTAACATAAAGGTCTGGATATTTGCGCCGCCACTCAGACGGCCACTCGGCCGGGGTGTCTGAAGCGGCGCTGCTCAGTAAATCGCTCTATTATACTGCTCTCTTCCTTCTCTCTTTTTCTTTCTACATTAATTCTTTGTTAAAACAAAGCAACGATGATTAAAGGTCAGGGTTGGCGGCGGTCTCGCGGGACAGGCCGCGCGTCTGAGCTCAGCTTCCCGAGCGTCTGTAATTGATAGGAATGATCGCTGCTCGTGTCTTTAGTGACAAAACAAACGTCGCGGGCGGAACGAGAGGAGGTGTGGTGTAAGGGGGCAGGGAGGGAAGTAGACACGAGGCAGAGAGAGAGAGAGAGAGAGAATCCACAAGGGCGAGGAGATTAAACACAAGGGGAAGGAAACAATGGCTGGAATTATGATGAGGAAGAACATCCAGTGGTGAGTAAATTAATTAACGGGCGAGCCGGTTGAAGGACGGCGGGACACACTCACACACACTCACACACACTCCTCACTCGTGACCTTGCTCTGTCCCCTTTTCATTCTAGAGACGAGACTTGTTACAGCCACGACAGAATGAATGAACGATTATCGAGAGTAACTAACAGGACCACTCAGTACAGCCGTGTTGAGCAACAAAACATCTCACAGCGACAACAGCACGAGGTGGCATCCGAGTCCAATATTTGTATGGTACTGCGCAAAAAGTCTTGACCCCCCCTTATTTCTTCATATTATATTAAATTAAATTTCATATATACTGTACGTTACATAAAAAAAAAAAACCTAATGATTTCTTGCGACAGGCTGCGAAGGGCTTAAATTTACTAGGAACGGGAATCACGCGATACGATATTATAACGATACTCCAATACCGATTCGATTTGTATTGTGATTCTGTAAGTATCAGAATTTTATAAATATGACTAATCTAACTTATTGTTCTGATTTTGTTACAGTTCTAAACAAACTGATCAGATAATTCACTCCTACTACACAGGATGATGTGCTGGCTGCCAGTGTATGAACGGTTTAGAGTGCAACATTCGAACCCCTCCAATGCAAACATAAATACATTTTTTTAAAGATTTAACTGATTTTGGAGATACAGCGCCATGAAAAAGTATTTGACCCCTTCCTAATTTGTTTTTGTGGCATATCTGTCACACTTAAATGATTTAAATAACAATGAATGTCATCCCTGTACTATATTATAACAATACCTGGTGCTGATTGGATTAAAATTCTTCAAGTCTCCCAATTCGATGTTAAATTTTTCCCTGATTTTGTTAGAATTTTAAACCTTTTAAAAAAGGTAATTAAATGTAGTCTATTCCTTATAACGTTAGTTTCCTCAATTAAAAACCAAGCGCAGCAAACACTACAAACTAACTTCAAATACAAGAGTTTAGCATTTAACCTTGAAATTAATTTAGCCACATTGTTGCCCCCTGTAGGATTATAAAAGAAACGATGATGTTTTACCGCCTCAAACGCCTCCAAAGTCTCAATACTCAACTTGACAGTGCGTGCGCGGGTGGAGTGGCTGTGTGCACGCGGGGCTTCTAACGTACATGATTTTTGACTAATTAGCGCTCGCGGTGTTTTGAGACCGGTGTAAGCGCGTGTAATGAGTCCATGTGTCCATTGGGAGCGCCACTCGGAAGCTTCTGCCCCGTACAGAATCGTTTATATCTGATCATCGGTCACGGCCAATCGATCTGAAAACCGGACAATTGTGATCACTGGCTGACCGACCGGTTCATCCCCATTATAAATGTGAAAATAGTTTTTTTTAATCAATTTTGGAGTCAGTGTGGCGATAGGTGAATAATTTTTTCCTTAGCTCTTCTAAGAACTGGTTGTGCCACCCTAACTGCAATCAAGTGTTGGTGATAACTGTCCTTCAGATCGCTGAGGAGGAATTTTGGCCCGCTCTTCTTTGCAGAATTGTTTGTTTTTCATTAGATTTAGGGGGGGGCAATTAGTTTTTCACATAGGACCATGCTTTTTTTTTTCTCTTAATAAAGGAAATCATCATTTGAAAGCTGTATTTTGTATCTACTCAGGTTATCTTTGTGTAATATTAAAATTTGTTTCATTACCTCAATCATTTAAGTGTGACGTAAGCAAAAAAATAAAAAAAAATCAGGAATGGGGCCAATCTTTTTTATGCTTGAAAAAACATAATTATTGGCACCTTTATTGGCGCTGTAGGACTTTGTTACCTCACCAGAACTAAGCGGGCTTTGACCCTGAACCCTGCACTGATCTGACCCCTGCAGTACACTTCACTGTTACAGCTCTGATGCATTACGGCGCATAACTGGGCGCAACCCCAAGAGTGAATAAAGACCCGTCGTACACTGCGAGCAGGTGAGAGCCACAGGAAGCCAATGAATATTTAACTCAGCCAACACAGGAGGCAACAAAGAGCGCGGAGAGAAAGAGAGATGGAGAGAGAGAGAGAGAGAGAGAGAGAGAGAGCTTTCTCAGAGAGTTCCACATGTTCCTCTCAGCTTGCATCTTCCTCACACACACATGCTTTCAAGGCGTTCTCTAACACACCGTGAGGATCCGCAGAGCTTCACACATCCTCTAAAGCACTCGCAGACTCACACACACACACACACACACACACACTATCCCACGGAGAGAGAGCGACGAAGCAGAGAGAACTATAAGGTAGGAATGATAACAAAAGATTGACAGAAAGTGGGAAAAGAAAAGGAAAGAGAGCGTGAAGCATGAAGGGCAAACGTGTCTCTGAGAGAGAGAGAGAGAGAGAGACAAGTGATGGTAGAGAGGTGTGTAGGTGTGAGCGCACACACACACACACACACACACACACACAAGTTGAAGGGAAAACGTAAAGGGGAAAGTGAAAGAAAGGAGGAGAGAAACAGTGACAGAGAGAGAGAGAGAGAGGGAACGCTGGAGAAGTGACAGTGTGAGAAGCGCTGATCTACAGCATCACATCAGATTCCTGCCCTTCCTTCCCGCTCACACACTGTCAGACAATCAATGCGGACGTTCTTCCTGATTGATACCAACCTTTCCTCCGTGTGTGTGTGTGTGTGTGTGTGTGTGTGCGTGCGTTGCAGAATGCTAACCCGCTCCGTGAGCTCCGTTTGCACTCGGAACGCTAACATTTAAGTGACATTTCACGGTGACATAACATTGCATTTTTTTTGTCTTTAATATTAGCACCCTTAGCGGATTCCAGGCCGCACCGTCAGCGCCGACGTCTCCTTGAGTTCCGGCGTCATGGTGACCCGCGTCGATGGACCGAGATCGACCGATCAAAAAGGCGGCTACGGCGCTCCTTTCCGATCCGAATGAGCTTTATACCGCATACAAGGGATTCGCCGATCTGATCGGTCACAAGGGCGTTCAGATTCTGTAACACCGGACGTGATGATATCGAATCACGTATGGATGGAAGGAGTCTCCACTCTCAGTGTCTTTGTATTTATTTGTTTTTAATTTCAAGAGAAGAAAATGGTGAGAAGTCATGACTGTTAAAGCTACTACATCACGCAGCATCAAGTTTATGTTGTCAAAATGTTGTGATAATGTTAATTCGGCAACACCGTCGGTATCGGGTCGCTCGTAGAAGATATAACTAATGTACCTTGTTAAACTGACGCTGGTCCGAAAGAACAATAAACAATATGATGTAATAACAAATGTGACTTCAAGACAACACTTGTTTATGTTTATCGACTGAAGGATGTCACTGCAGTGCTCATACTGACGACGCTATGTAGGTCCGAGGGTAACATAAGCAGTTCTCTGACCAGGACCAGAACCAGAACCAGAACCCAGGTGACGATGGAGGAAGTGCTGAGTGCTACGCTCTGGTTAACTAGCGAATAATCTGGTTAACCTGCAGCTGATACATGCTAGGACGGTCACATATGTTATATTGTTTTGCTCAAAACATAGACTGTATAAGAACTGGACAAACCCTCAGTGGCGCCACCCACAGGTTTTCTGAACATTGGTTTTGAAGCTCTACTGTGGGAGCTCTGGTTATCACCATCTTGGCAGGAACTGACTAAACCCTAAACCGATTAATTCATAAACGTGTTAAGGGTGCGGAGCGAACGAAGCCTGGCTGCTGGTTACTTACTTACTACTAGCTAGTTTAGCTTTAGCTTAGCTTAAATGCTAGGGGGGACTGATTTTAATTAATATTCTAGCATTACTTTGGATTTGTTTGAACTCGCATCATCCGTACCCTAAACGTCGTCCCGTGTAGCCGTCACTCCCCTGATTATGCATCATTTTATGATTTAATATAATTTCAGCTGATGAGTTCTCTTGAATGTCATGGACGGGAAACCGAACTACGGAGACCAAAACAGGCTTTTATTCTATTTTTTTTTTTACCAAAAACTGATTTTTCTCCCTAATTATAGTCGTATCCAATTACCACCTGTCATTAGGTCACTCCCACATTAAGGCTACACCTACCAATCAGGGATGCTTCCTGCTATCACATGCTTCCTCTGAGTCACATGATGTAACCAACTGCACCTTTCTGAACTGCCTGCTCACGCACCATTGGGAGCGGCGTAACACTCTTTATGGCTGCGCCACTTGGGGCCCCCCTGAGTTGAACGGTTTAACATGGGAGTGCCTAACTTATGGAGCCACCGGTGGTCATTTGAGGAACTGCACATTTTGACACTTACGCAATTCCATTTCCATTTCGTTTAACAGACAACTGTTCTCATTTCCTGGGTGTGTGTGTATGTGGTGGGGGGCAATGTGAAGCGGAAGTGCAGCTTGAGGCCACACACCCCGCGCCCCCCCCCCCAGAAACAAACACTTTAACGCTACATATAGCCTTACATATAAAATACTTCTCCATTGGCATATCTACGAACAGGTCAAGGACAGGGTCCAAAGTAGACGAGACGTGACCGTGTACGTGCCTCGTCACAACTTTTCAATCGCTCTGGTTGACGCGCGGCGTCCGTGGAGAAGTCTGTTCCTTTGTTTCCCGTCTCTCTAATTGGATTAAGCTCGCAAATATTAGAGCAGATGTAAGCATGTGTTCCGCAACCTCTCTCGCTCTCGCTCTCGCTCTCTTTCCCATCATGCACCGACTCGCGCTTGCGAACGGACCACTGCTGTGTACGCAAAAACACTTACATAAGACCCTCAGCTGGCATCTCATCACACGCGATTGATTACTGCTAGTGTGTGTGTTTTTAGAGAGACAGAGAGTGTGTTTCAGACGGCTGTGCTGATATTAGCTGGTGAGGTCATGCGCGCCAAAATGCACCACGATTCTGACTTTGAGTTGCAAACCTTTTCATTTTAAACGCTGAGGGTGCGCGCACACACACACACACACTAGCTAGATATATATGACAATAAAAGCGGATCCAGCTGTGGTGCATCCGTATCAGACATTTAAATCCGTCCCATGTGGCTGCTGCATACCTGATCAAACACAATCTCTCTCTCTCTCTCTCTCTCTCTCTCTCTCACGGTGTTGAAAGGCTTCATTAGTAGGGCAGAAGCGAGCCATCAGCAGCAGTTTTCTCGCTCTTCCACAAAAGAGGGGAAAAAGAAGGATTCGAATTGTAATAGAGTGAAGTGCCACACCGTGCTAAGCACGGCTATGAGAGTCACAGCTAATGGAAAGCTGACCTTCAGCGGGGCCGGGGGGGTCCGGGAGGGTATAGGGGGGAGTACGGGCCGGGCCGAAGGAAAGCCGTCAAGGCCAAGAGCTGAGTCTTGGAGTACAGACTTCTGTTCCAGCTGGTTTTAGAGTTCACTCTTAAAGGCTTGCGGGTAAAACTGGAGGTTTGCACGAGGGAGAGGGATCGAGGGCACGAAGAGGGCAAGGAAGGAAGACAGAGTGAGAGAGAGAGAAAACAATAGACACTCAAGAATTCAACTCTTCAAGCGCTCCATGCATACACACATTAATTGTAATGATTTTGATGAAGTCTCGATCGAATTTGATTTGAAGAACACGATGACATGCGGCAAGAAACTTTCGTGTACAAGAGGATAAACATAACCGCTAAATGCTGACTGCATTTTTATTCCCGACGCTGCTTTTCATATCCGCTAGTTTTCAACATTTAATGTCTTAATTCCTTCAAATAAAACCGACTGGACGATAAAATCCAAACGCATTCTGTAGCTATCCTCAGATTTCGCGGCTAGCCGAATGGAAAAGTCGCTAGCAGGTGCTTACCTGGTTTGAACATGAACAACGTTCGGTTGTTACCTTATAAAGCATGCGACGTTAAACATTCGAATACTGAAATGCATCGGGACGTTCTGGGTCTGACGTGCGTCTGACTCTGATCTGATCTGTTCCTCTTAGCCGCGTTAAAGTGGGTGTTAAGCGTGCGTTGCTGAAGCAGGCACATCGAAAGGTTATCCTTGTTAGCTAGATTAAAGCTTTAAATGCACTGTCATGAGCGGAATCGATGAGCCACTTCATGGCCGTGCCTTATTGATCGAGCTCATCAAGAGGTCGCGCACCGCGTCCACGGGGCATTGGCGTATAAACATTAGCTTTGTGCCATAATGCATCACCCTTCCATGGTAAGACTGAGAGGAAAATCTGGTGTTAGACTGAATCACCGCTACTATGAAACTCTACAGTAGGGGACACGCCAAGTAAGAGATCCGCTGTACAGTATATTATTATTATTATTATTATTATTATTATTATTGGTGTGTGCATGGATGTAGATTGTTATATTTCTAGAAGTAGACATCTGGGTAGATGTGCGCTGAAAGATCATCTTTTAAAACGTTTTAACTCGCTCCAAAACGTTTCCACATGTCTGGAAGAGCCGTTGTAGTGTAGGAGTTCCTGGGACTCCAGGGTTTCAGACCTGAATCACGCGGGCAATCCGATCATGGCTTTGGTGTGCTGATGTACTGAACACTCCTTATACATCTGACTGTAAAAATACACATCCTTCAGCAGCCTCCGTACGTAATGCCGTCACCCTGTGGCTTTTCTCTTTTCTCATTTACTGAGGTATAGTCTGAGGTTTAACCTCGGTCCTTTGCAGCTTTTCTGCTCACGAAAACCAAATACTATCACATCTGACCCTTAGTCAGGTTTAAAACGTTCACACTGAATGTGTCCTTTGAAGCAGACGGAGTACTGCCGGGCTCAGACAGACGGAAAAAAACAACGTCTAGATACTGAAATTCACACACACACTCACACACTCACACACACACTCACACACTCACACATCCATCCATTTAGAGCTTGTTTGTGGGCCAACCATAGGATTAAGTTAATTTCTGTTATCACTTACTGTATGTTACATATTACATGTATAAGTATTTTAATAATAAATTCATTATTCATTCGTTATATATATTGATATATAGGTATATGATAATATTATGATATTAAAAATAATATTATTATAATAATAGTATCATATCAACATAATATACATCATACTATTTAAAATGTATATATACCAATATATAACGTATAATAGTGAATTTAGTATTAAAGTTTTTCAGGAAGTGTGGATATTGTTTTTGTCTGACTTTGTATATACTTCTATATAAAACCAAATTTCTGTTTGTTTGTTTGTTTGTATGGGCGGGCGGTGTTTGTACAGGTGGACTGTAGGGATTGGCATCTTCACCTTTTATGTCTCACAGCCGTTCCTCTCCAAATGTAACCATAGCGACAACTGCATACGTCAGGCCGAGCTCATAGTATCAGGTCTCATGAGCATTTTATCGGTCGGTGTAACCAAAACATGAAAAGGGGAGCAGAAAGTTACAGTGTCGAAAACAGGAGTCCGTCAGGCCGGATCAGAGTCACGACCCCCGCAGAGTGTCGACGGCGGCGGCGCATCATACGACGGGAGGAAGTAAGGGCTGCAGAAACGTTGGAGCAGTGTGAGGGGGAGTAGCGTCGAGTATAATATATAACAAGCTGCCGTCATTAAATCAACGCACGGCCGCATTACAAACTGCAGACTTCACGCCGGAGGTCATCAGTGTACCACGCCGGTCTCGACAGTCTCTGGACTCGCGGCGGTCCTCGGGCAAGTTAGGTTGGGACCCGAAAGCAGAACCGCACCGCTGATGATGCCGGCGTGTCCTGTCAGCTCTCAGCACCGAGCAGGCAGCGTGAAATGAAGCCAATGATGAACAGGAGTTATGATAAGAAGCGAGCATCATTTCATTGAGCTCGCTGAAAAGCTTTGCATGTTTATGGGCTGGAAATGAGCTGAGACAGCTCCTGTTTCTGCCTTTCAGGCCGCTTTGCATTTTCTGGAGCTCCATGAGCATCACGAGGGAACGACGCACATTCGGATACAGGCGGGGCGCGAGGGGGGTGGGGGGGGATAGTGCGGAAGGAGAGAGAGAGAGCATTTACTACAGTATACTACTGAAATTCTGCACACGTAAAGAGGTGTGATCTGTTGATGATACACCATGGTGCTGTTGAATTCCTTAATCTGAGATAAGAACTTAAGTCAAGGACTTAAAGATGACGGACAATTTAAAAAAAAAAAGTGTGTAATTATTGATATGTGGATAAATCTTATGTATATTTAGCATTTTTAGAAGTAGTCTCCAGTGTCAGAAATGAGGGAAGGTAATGCAGTAGATCTGAACATGTTTTCAGGATGGAGAGCTTTACTGATTCTTCAAGAAGAAGACTTTAGAACGGATGATGAAGGAACGACAAGGCTAATAGGTGTATACGTGAAACCTGGAACTGCACAGACTTTACAAAACATTAAACATAAGCATAAACTCTGAGAAAGAAACTCGTTAGTCACTTTGATCTCTACCTTTTAAAAACTTAACAAATAGTTACGTGTCCGTCCATATCATTTCAATCTATTAGCGACTGTCCATTAGCATGAGACTGAACAACCTCGGGCTTTGCATATAGGAATACAGGACAGAGTTGGAAGGGATCCGATTTCTGATACTTTTAATCACTAACCCTTGATTTCGTTACTTATTTATTTCGGATTATTGCACAAAGCTAACTTGCTAGTTCCTAGAACTTGTTCTATCATCCATATTAAGATTTTTACTCCTAACTGAGACGCCTAAACACTCACGTGTACAACATATGCACTACACCGAGTCCTCTGACTGAACAGTCAAACAGAAGCTTAACACCAATCCATTTCAATGTGCTCGCGGACACTGAGTGTTCATCATCATTTAAATGCATAAAATGACTTTTCAAAAAGTTTCTGATCTATTCGTTTCCAGGATTTCCCCTCACCGTCCGGACCCTCGTAGATTTTTTTCATAATGCTAGTTAAAGGGATATCGTTCCTATCTTCATAATAGCCTTTATAATAACATAATAATAATAAAAATATAATAACCCTAATACAGTTTGTCCCCGACGTACAAACGAGTTCTGTTCTGGCAGTACGTTCATAAGTCTGATTTGTTCTTAAGTTTGACAACGTGAGTCTTATGAGCCTTTGACACGAACATACAGTATAAAGCCTACCAATCCGCTTGACTAAAACTCTTGACCCTTTCTCCACACTGCCATCATGTGGCCAAAAACCGTAACCGTGCCTAAGGAAATGAATCTCACAGTGAAATGTACGGTGTTGTCTCTGCGCCTTTAAGTCGTGAGGGGAATCCCGGACACCATTGTGTCTCAGAGCGGCTTTCCATTGTATTAAACCGTGAACTCAAACACTGGACTGTGTTTTGTTTATGAAATTATGAATTATGATGGATGAATCTGGGATACCAAGAGAGTGCTCCAAAACACAGTCTGAGATAGAAAGACCTCAGCTCCTGCCTCGCTTCTTCAGAGCATTCTGTCTGATTATTTTGCTGGTAAGAATAATCCACCTTAAATATCTGAACATAGCAATAAAAACCCTTTCCGTCCCATTCCATTGTAAACGTGCCTGTCTGCGTCTTCAGCACATGAAATGAGCAGATCTGATCTGTGCTGATGGTTGAGGTGGCTGATCTGAATACATCTAGAAGACGTAATTGCATCCTGTCAAACATTCTGCTTTTAACCGCAGAGCTGTAATCAAAGCGAAGGCGGCTGCCTACCAATGATTGACAGCCCTGTATCTATAATTCCACGACCTGTTCTCGGCCTAGCCATTTTTAATCGCTTAAGTATATTGTTAGTTTTTAAATCGGATAAAACGTATATATATATTTTGAGATATATACGGATGTTTTGAGAGAATACATTTGTTTAGGGAAGAGGAAGACATTTACTTTGCATGCTGTCCGGCCAAAAAAATAAAAATCACACACTCTAATACAGTGGTACCTTTTGGCATACGAATGCCTCGCATCTCGAATTTTCGGCTTAAACGCTGACATTTTGCTAAATGAAGCATTTTCAGAATACGGGCAAACAAACCGAGCCGAGTCGAATGCCCGCTAAATTGCACATACGTCTGGAAGCCGTTAAAAAACTTGTTAGTGTCAGTGGAAAGCCAAGCGAAGTGAGTTTACAAGTTGTTTTAATGTTTTGTTTTGTTTTTTGCATTTTGTACAAGATTTAGTAAAGTCCCAAGAATGTTATCAAGGACGGTAGCAAGAAGAAAAGGGAGCCGCTTTCAGTTTGGTTTTTAAAGCAGCCGGTGCCGAGAGGATTCATAAATTAAGGTTAAGTTAAGTTTAATGTCTAATTATTTCATATTTTACTTTATTTACATGTCTCTTCTAAATGTTTTGATTGTTTTTATATGCAAAAATATGATTATAGTGCTGGAAATCGGTAATATTGGTAATATTTTTGGGTGTCTGGAACGGATTGTCTGCATTTATATTATTTCCTATGGGACAATGCGTTTCACAATACGACATTTCACCTCGCCTCCGGAATGGATTAAATTCATATGCAAGGTACCGCTGTATTTTGTTGGAGCACTTTTTGCTTCGATTACGGCCGTGACATTGTTTTGATATATTATTATGCTTATGCAATGTCACAATATTTATTTCTGTCCAGAATCGCATTAATTTCTCTCCAAGATCGTGTATTGATGATGTGAGAGTCGGACCGCTGTGTAAAGCCTTCTCCAGCACATCCTAAAGATTCTCGGTGGGGTTATGGACTGGACTCGATTAATTTGTAAAAATTCTGTCTCGTCCTCCCTGAACCACCATTTCACAATTTGAGCCTGATGAATCCTGACATCGTCATCTTGGAATGAAACCTGATTGTTTGTTGCATTCAGTTGGCAGCTGACTTCCTTTTTTTCTGCTCATAATATTGTTGAATTTACACCTGACCAGCAACTCCAGATTATAACACTGCCCCCTACAGGAATGTACAGGTACAGTGGACACTAGACATGATGGGTACATCGCTTCATCTGCTTCACCTATAGATGATGGATGCACGTACAGTATTTGCACGTGTTCTCGTTATGGTCCGGTTCAGTTTTCCCAACTACCGTCTGATCCATGTCTCATTCTCAAACGATGCTGTTAAAAGAGACAGACACTTCCTGTCTCCACCAGTGTTAGAGTCGTGTTCTGTATCAACCCTTCACTCCTCAGCCTTCTGTCTTCATTCAGTTCAGTAAGTAAAGACCGCGCACGTGTTCGGCGTGCCGCCTGCTGAGTCGCTCTCCACACCGCTGAGCAGCTCGCAGCGTTTCTCACTTCCCAGTCTCCTTGTGCTTGCTCTTCTTTCGCTCTCCATATGACTTCTCTTTCTCTCTCTCTCTCCCTCTCTCCCTCTCAGTCTTCAAAGGGAGTTAGCCATTCAGCCTCATTAAGGTAATTGAGATAGAAGCTTGCGAGACTTAAAGACTGGAAAGGAGCCACCCTTTCAAACGAGCGCTTAATCACCTTGTTGAGCGTACCTCCATGCTCGTGTGTGTGTGTGTGTGTGTGTGTGTGTCCTATATTCCTGTCATGCTGTTTCTTTATACCTTTGTTTTTTTTCACATCACTGATTCATATCATTCACAATGAATTCATATTCATTGTGTGGGACACACAATGTAGCCAAAAGTTTGTGGACGCCTGACCATCACACTGGGCCTTTTCCTGCTTCACATAAGTGGCGGTTGTGAAATTGTCAAATCCGCCTCAGATGCAAATTCCTCGACTCTTTTTTGTGTAGCGTACAAAAGTGCTGATCCCGTATTCCAACTGAAAACACTTTCCGAGTTAGCTAGATCGTGAATGTCCACTTTACTTCCTTTAATTAGCAAAATAATGCAAGGATGCTAAATTAATATGCCTAGCCGTATGTCTGTTTTAAAGTTAGCAAACTACGAAACAAACTACGGTGTGAAACAAACCTGTTGTTATCACACTCCATATTATTGGGTTTTGTATTCCTCCTCCTTTTTGTTGTTAGCGAGTCGACGGTGTTAACATCTACGTCTGTGTGTATAATTAAATGCATTGTTTTACAAATATTTCATATACGTTATCTGAATGAAGTCGTCGTGTTCGCTCAGGTCCCAGAGTCTCAATCTGACGTATGAACGCGGGAGAAAATAAAAAAGAAATATGTGATAAATGCTGATCGCGCAAGAAAAAGGAAAACGTGCCAGCTCAGCGGTTTATAGACGCCGCTAACCCGAGGCAAGCGACAACACACACACACCCACACACACACACACAGAGTAATGGGTGTGGAGGATAATAGGTGTGGTTTAGCAGGAGCTCTAGGTCAAGTCTCTACCTTATTGAGGTTTGAGTCACGGTGAGACCTCGCTAACTCATCCATATTTTATAGCTTTTATATATACGCTCAGAAATCAACGCGCTAGTCGCAACTTACACGAAATCGGTATGTTGTGTTCATGTGTGTGTGCACACACACACACACAGACACGTGTATATACAGTAAATACACAAAAGCTCTCACTTACAAACTGTATTTCTCCTGGTTTAGGGAACGTGGGGGTTTGTTATAGATTAGTGGTGAGAATGTGTGTGTGTGTCTCATAATAGTAATGCACTACAAGGCAGCGCAAGGTAACTCCTTTCATCCTCATCCCTCGCTCAGTCTCTAATCTGATATCGAGACAGAAGGACAGAGAGTCGTGTCCGTTCGTGTCACCAGATTTGTCCTGTCTTTCTCTCTCTCTTCCTTTTTGGGAGTCTGTCTGTCTGTCTGTCTGTCTGTCACTTGTTCTCTCATATTCTTTCTGCCCGTTAGGACATCATGACAAACATGGTAATGAGCTCTCTGACTAATTATAAGGAAAGGAAGATTAAAGCAAACAAAAGAAGAAGACAAAAAAAGAAAGGACGACCTGAAAGCAGAACTTATCGAGAACATCATACCCAGGCAAAGGACATGGGTGTCATGTTTCACAGTAAGCGGATGCAGACGCAAGTGCAGGATATGTTTCAGTCTTTATTTACAGTTCATACAAAGCTACCAACAGAAATGCCAACTCAAAGAACCAAACGAAACAAACTTAAATAGACGAAGGGTATAACAAAAAGGACTGAGAACACCTCAGCCTTGATCTTTGCAGCGGTCTAAAAAACACTAAGGACCCGACACGGCAGATTCCACTCAGTCCTGGGGAGAAAAAAAACGAAAGTGGTTGTCTTTACTATCACTCATTCACGTTATTTCACAACGGTGGACTGACAGGAACCTACGGGATCGACTGGTATAAATAGGATAACACACAGGGGAGACACATGTGAATTTCATCTTATGTTAATGTGACACATGTACACACAGACACACTAGGGGGACACAAAGCGGCGGCTCAGTAATCCGGCGAGCCAGATCTTAGCCCCTGGGACCGCGGTGGCACAGGTTACAGTGACCCCCCGCCACACCCCAGGACCGGAGGTGCGGGCACTCTCTCCGCGTTACCGGAGGGAGTAGGGACCCACCGAACTGAGGGGATTGCCGGCGGGCAGGGCGGCCTGGCAGTCGCGGTGCTGGGCGATCCGGCCTTGCTCGATGGAATTCCACAATGAGTTCATGGCTCAAGATGTCTCAGGCTGGAACCCAGCTCCGTTCCTCTGGACCGTACCCTTCCCAATCCACCAGATACTGGAGGGAACCCCCCTCCTCTGGGAGTCCAGTAATTCTTTGACTCTGAACATGGGGGCGCGCTCTATCTCCACAGCCCCAGGTAGAGAAGGTTCCGCTGTTCCTTCATCTAGTGGACCCTGGATCACTGGCCTAAGAAGAGAGACATGAAAGACAGGATTAATTTGTAAATGATTGGGGAGCTTTAGTTTATAGGACACAGGGTTTGAGAGACGATGGGGAAGGGACCAATATGTCTGGGAGAAAGTTTTCGACAGGGGAGGTTGAGGTGGAGGTCCCGTGTCGAGAGCCATACCCGATCGCCTATCTGGAGCGGAGGACTTTCCTTTCTTCGTCTATCTTTGTGTGTATCCTCCCATACTTTCTCCGCTCTCTTAAACCACTGATCCACCATGCGTACATCGGTGGGAGTGATGTCTCAGGGACAGAGCGGGGGCTGATGCCCGAGCATACACTTAAACGCTGTTAGGCCGGTTGCGGAGTGACATAGCGAATTCTGCACATATTCCACCCAGATTAAGCAGTCTGCCCATTCTTGTTGTCGACTGCTACAGTATGCTCTGAAGTATCTCCCAAGTTCTTGGACCATCCGCTCAGCCTGCCCATTCAACTCGAGCCTGAATGGGATGAATCAACATCGCTTGGAGAATCTGTCTACCACCACTAGGATAGTTGTGTACCCTTTAGACACTGGCAGATCCGTGACAAAATCCACAGCTATGTGTGACCACAGTCTGTTAGGTGTTGGCAGGGGCATTAATTTTCCAATGGGCAAACAACGCAGAATTTTAGTTGTCGCACTGATCGCACAAGACAGAACTACTGTTTTCATGGTTTCCCGCATTTTGGGCCACCAGAACTTCTGTTCTAGAAGGTTGTATGTGCGTGCTACGCTGGGGTGTCCGGATGACATGCTAGAGCAGGCATGAGCAAACTACGGCCCGGGGGCCACATGCTTATAGCTTATGCTTATATGTTAAATGTTTTGATTCGGCCCGCCAAACTTGAAAAAATTTAATAAATTAACCTCGTTAATGTTTTATTTCCCCTGTAATTCTGATGTTTCCTCACTAGATGCTTTAAAATAAAATGGTCATTTATTTGATTTTCAGTGTTTAAAGACTCATTTCGAAGTCAGAGATTTTATTTTAAAGCTTTTCTTCATTTTCATTGGAAATTAAAGCACATGTTTTCTCCATATCCCAAGATGTGTATTTTTTCCCCAATGAGGTGATGTTACCAAAGCATGCCATCTATCTGCTCCTGTTCCGGCCCCTTTGTCAAATGTTGGAACTCAATGTGGCCCACGAATCAAAAAGTTTGCCCACCCCTGTGCTAGAGTGTGCATCTATTGTCACTCGTCCGTGAAATGCCTCTGGTACGTATGTTCGCTCCGGAGGATAGCTCCTAGGCGCAGGGTTGGACAGCATGCACTGAGCTATCTCCGACTCGATGTCCCATATGATCTGAGCCACCACAAGCGACGAGGACAAAATAGAATCCGGATTACAAATTGGATCCGGCGCCGGGTAATAGCGGGATAACGCATACGCTTTTATATTTTTAGAGCCAGGGTGATAAGTGATGTAAAAGTGAAAGTGCGTGAAAAACAGTGCCCATCGGGCTTGGCGAGGGTTAAGTCTTTTGGCTTGTTGGATGTACTACAGATTGCGGTGGTCTGTGAGCACAGTGAATGGCTATTTAGCTCCCTCCAGCCAGTGTCGCCACTCCTCTAACGCCGCTTTTACTGCCAGCAGTTCCCTATTGCCGATATCGTAGTTTCGTTCGGCAGGTGTTAGTTTACAAGAAAAGGACACGCAAGGGTAGAGTTTTACTGGGTTGCCCTGGCATTGTGACAACACTGCTCCTATTCCTACCTCCGCCGCATCGACCTCGACTATGAAGGGCTTCTCCAGGTTGGGTAGTTTTAAAATAGGCACTGTTGTAAAGGCTGTTTTGAGACACTGAAACGCTCCTCGCGCTTCTGGTGAGAACTCGCAAAGTCGTTTTGGTTTCCCTTTTAACATAGACATGAGCGGTGCTGCCACAGTGCTGAAGCCCTGAATGAACCACCAATAGATATTAGCGAACCCAAGAAAACTCTGTAGCGCCTTTACTGACCTGGATTCCGGCCATCGTTGCACCGCTGCGACCTTGGTCGCCTCCATTTCGACCCCCTGTGGCCCGATGCGATAGCCGAGGAATGAGATCTCCCGCTTATGGAAGTCGCATTTCTACGTCTTCGCATAGATGAAGTGTTTGCGCAGATGATGAAGGACGGCAGTCACATGACTGACATGCTCAGAATACGCCCGTGAGTATACTAGGATATCATCCAAATATACTATGACAAAACGGTTAAACGTAACCCGGAACACATCATTCATGAACCCCTGAAACACTGCAGGTGCGTTTACCAGCCCATACGCCATCACATTATATTGATAGTGCCCTGATGTAGTGCTAAATGTTGTCTTCGATTCATCGCCCCTGCGCACACGAATGAGATTATAAGCGCAGCGGAGGTCGAGTTTAGTGAAAATGGAAGCGCCTCGGAGTTGATCGATAGCGGTCAGAACCAGCGGCAGTGGGTGCTTGGATTTTACTGTCACTGAATTGAGGCCCCGGTAATCAATACAGGGTCGTAAACCCTCGCCTTTTTCCTCTATAAAAAAAACCTGCCGAAGCAGGCGACGTAGACCTGCTGATGAGCCCCTGCTGGAGAGCTTCACTCACATATTCCTTCATGGCCCTGGTTTGTTCCACTGACAATGGATAAATACGCGAGCACGGCGGTGTTTTCCCCAGCAAAAGCTCTATAGCACAGTCCCACGGACAGTGAGGGGGAAGTCGTGCAGCTGCCCTGATGCTAAACACATCTTTAAATTTCGCATACTCTGATGGCACAGTTAGTGATACGTGGGCACTTGGACTTTCAATGGTAGTCGTTTGGACGGCCAATGCTGACGGTTTACATAATTTAGCGCATCTAGGAGCCCATGATAAGATGCTTGAGTTGGCCCAATCAAAATTGGGATTATGATAGCTGAGCCAGGGTAAGCCCAGCACGACGGCATGATCTACCCAAGGAAGTACAAAAAAATGTAATTCCTCTGTATGATTGGGGAACGTTAACCATAGGGGTGCTATTATTAATTCAATAGGTGAATGTTTTAAATCACGACCATCCAGAGCTTTTACTGATATCGGGCAAGGGAGTTTCGACATGGGAGCTCGCAGCGACGAAACTAGAGATGAGGAAATGAAATTCCCAGTCAACCCGGAATCTATGTTAGGACAAACAGACAAGGTATGGTTAATGTGCGATATTTGTGCTTTCAAACAGAAAGGGTGGCATGTGCAAGGTGGTGTGTGTTGGGTTACTTCCAGTATTGAACAGTTGTTGACTTGATGTGTGTTCCCTCCACAGTACAAACACAACCCCAAGGTCAATCTCCGCATTCTTTCCTTTGCTGAGAGTCTGGAGGTGCTCACATCCATAGGCTCTGGCGGGGGCCCTTCGCGGTGGTCTGGTGGAGGCTTGCTGAGACCGTCACTGCGCCTGAAATCCGGCCGTTTTCCCGGCGCTTTTGTTGTCACGTGATGCCGCTGGCTGCGGAGGTGCTGGTCTAACTTAATAGCCAGATTGATGCATACATTGAGATCCATGTTGGCATCCTGGCACGCTAGTTCTAGTTGGACCTCAGGCTGAAGTTCATCAGGGAACCTGGCTAATAAGCTTTCCTCACACCAGCCACTCTCCGCTGCCAACACTCGAAACTTCACGGCGTATACAGCGACAGTGAGATTTCCTTAGCTCAGTCTCAAGAGCCGCTGTTCTCCAGACCTGCCGTGGTCTGGATGGTCAAACACAGCGCGAAGGGCCTCGATGAACCTCTGGGTATTTCACCTGCACCCCAAACCGCAGTCGCTCATTCCATGGCTGCAACTGTGAGCTGTTGGATGACAAAGCTAATCTTTCGTTGCTCCGTCATATCCGGGTACTCTGCCAGATACAGCTCACAGACCCGTCATAATTACCTGGGTATCTCTCCAGGGGCGCGGGGCGTGGAGGTGAAGGAGAGGTTGGGGGAGACCGTGCCGTCATGAGCTGACTTACACTGTAAGCCAGATCATTGACAGCCCGGGCTAGGCTGTCGATCTCCCGTTGTTGTCCGCGGAGATAGACATGCATCGGGGACTTCTCTTCGGAAAGCTGAATCCCTGCTGCACCCTGAGGGGTCCGTCCATCTGTCATGTTTCACAGTAAGCGGATGCGGACGCAAGTGTAGGATATGTTTCTGTCTTTACTTACAGTTCTGTAACGCGTTCGACCAATTGTTGCATGGGCAGCACCATGAAACACAGACACGAGGCGAGATCTTAGAGGAAAAGGTTAATTATTTGGAATAAAAGGGGAAGGACAGGGTAAAAGGAGGGAGGACGGGAAAAAAGGGAAGGAATGAAGTATGCACATGCATGGTCCGAGGCAGTGCCCAGCTGGCATGCGGGCACGCGGCTGGCGGCCGAACGGAGCACGCGAGGCAGCACTCCTGCACGCTCCCTCTCGGTTCCTCCCCGCTGTCGGTGGCCGGCCTGGCCCCTCCCAGCTCTCTGTGGGCGCGGCCTCAGGCGGGAGTCTCGCTCGGACGTCCGTCGGCTGGGCGGCTTTCCCGGCTGGGATCGGCGACCTTAACGCTGTCCTCCTTGCGGCCTTTTCCTCTTCGGCGGCGAGGACGCGAAGGCGGGCTCGACGCGGGAACGAAGGATGCCGTGGGAGCTCGTGCAGCTCTTTCCCTCGCTGTCCTCAGAGCGGGGATCAAAGGGCCGGAAATCCAATGTCCTTTTAAGTCTCTGGGGCAACATTCCATTTCCCCACTCCCATGCCACTCTCGAGCTCCACCGCGTTACGCTCTTCTCGGACCCCGGACTAAACTCCGCGCCTTGCTTTTAAAATGCGGACAAGCCCGTGATCCTATTAACGTTAAATCACTGCCAGCCGGCCCGCATAGGCGGCCCCGTCCCTTTGCACACCTGCAGAAGGGGTGCCGCCTACCTATGGAGCCTACGAAGTGAGCAAGGGGCGATAATAGATTTGGGCGCACGCCCATCACAGGCGCACGCCGTGACAAGTTCATACAAAGCTACCAACAGAAATGCCAACTCAAAGAACCAAATGGAAATGTCCAGACGAAATCCCCATGCAGGATCTGCAGGCGGGCGTGCAAACGAAACAAACTTAAATAGACGAAGAGTATAACAAAAAGGACTGAGAACTCCTCAGCCTTGACCTTTGCAGCGGTCTAAAAAACACTAAGGACCCGACACTGCAGATTCCACGCAGTCCTGGGGAGAAAACAAACAAAAGTGGTTGTCATTACTATCACTCATTCACGTTATTTCACAATGGTGGACGTCTGGTATAAATAGAATAACACACAGAGAGACACAAGTGAATTTCATCTTATGTTAATGTGGCACATGTACACACAGACACATTGGGGGCAGACAAAGCAGTGGCTCAGTAATCCGGCAAGCCAGATCTTATCCCCTGGGACCGCGGTGGCACAGGTGTCATAACGAGACGTGACGTGGGGGCAGGGCATCACAATCAGTCTTCAAAAAGAAAAAATTGATGGAGCAAAGTCCCGGCTTAGTTTTGAACTTTCAGGTCTATCGGCGAGACCCGCGTAACCTTGGCAAAAAGTTTAACTGCAAGATGAGACAAAGTAATTATTTCGTATGGTAGACATCTCACTCTATTTCCCAAAAATAACTTCTCAACAAAGTACCATCCATCAATCCATCCATCCATTATCTTATGGAGGGTTGTGGGAAGCCTGGAATCCCAGTGATTTTACGCCACACCCTGGATGGGGTGCCACCCTGTTACAGAACACAAATACACACGTACACACCCAATCATGCACTACTTGGAAACAATTTGGAAACGTCAGAGTCTTTGGACTGTAAGAGGAACCCAAGCACTGTGACATCAGCCCTATGACATCATAGTGTGTGAAGAGACCTCTTGTTCTCCTCTCAAGATTTTTTTTTCTTTCCCCAGCATCCCCGGCTTAACATGCTCAAAAAGTCATGGAAATCAGCACACAGGTTCGAATCTGTAGCCATTAGGATGCCTGAGCTGACAGGATTGTGCTGCATAGCTCATACACACTTGTGCATATACATGTCATGTGAAACCCGGCACATATTTAGATCTCACTGCTGAACAAATTCCGCTATGTAGTGATACGGGCTCAACTCAACTGGAAGTCAGTTATTGCTGTTCGGGTTGCAAAACACACCCCATGGAGCTTGATATACTCCTCCTAGGGGGTTTATACGGTCACCACCAAAACGGGGCAAGATGATCTCAAGACAGTGAGGATGCAAAATTGCAAAGGGATTTTTGATATCCCAAACAGTTCAACAGTGGCTATGTCCCAAGCTTATGTTGAAAAGTGGTTAAGAACTTCCTGGGTGACGACATATTGAGTGACATCAAACTGAGTGACATCATAGTGTGATGCTTTTTGTTTCCATCGTCCGGAGCTTTTTGGAGGTTTCAACATGGCGAAAAAAGCACGCAGGTTGAGTGGTCCACCCTGGCGATGATGGTACAGGTGCTTGGGCCCGCTCATCGTTGCTTTGCAACTATATTTTCAATTCCTTGACTTTTTGCACGTGTTTGCAGGACACTGGTCACTCTTGAAGAATTCACTCACATTCAGTTCTGAGTCTCATATCTAAAGACTCTAATCTTGTCAAACAGAGCTTTGCTCACTCAGGTGTACTGTACGCTGGAATCCTGCAGGCGAGTGATGCTCTAGTCACAGACATGACGGACTTGGTTTGAATGATGTGTTCTTTGGGACTAACATTTGCTTGTAGGGTGTGTTTGGAGTTACACATTCCCGCCTTGGGGTCTTTGTGCATGGAGTTTGCATGTTCCTCGGGGTAAATACATGGAAAGGCCACCATTGGTCCCTAATTGGACTACAGAGTAGTTCCTAGATGGATGGATGGATGGATGGATGGATGGATGGATGGATGGATGTACTCTTATATCATTATCATTAACTGAGAAGCTTTGTGTAACAAATGAAAAACAACTTCTTGTATTGGACCGTGTGTGTGTGCGTTTTTGTTCCTGGCTGTGTACCATCTGTTTGTGCATTACGGTATTTGTCCGTGCCTGTGTGTGTTTGCTGTAAAGCCATCAAGCTGCCGCGTAACTCCAAGGCACTTTGTGCAGCACATTAATCACAGACAACATTGACTGCTTCCCCGATCCAAACACGCTGACCTTCAGCTTACACGGAAGACATTAGTGCCGTCTATCTGCTTAAAATATGGAGGGGAGGAAAAAGGCAGAAAGAGGGAGGGAGGCAGCGAGAGGAGCTTTCAAGGTAATGAAATCTTGCCATAATTTAGAGTTAAGACTGCTGGGGACAGGCCCTGGCCAGAGTCTGTATAAAAAATAAAAAAAAAGGAGAGTCAGGACAAATTAAATTGGATTTCTTTCTTTCTTTCTTTTTTTTACTTGCTTTCTTTTAAATTAGGCTTAAGTGCATGCGTGGAGCACTTCTTCATTCTCGTTTTTTCTCTCTCTCTCTTCCCACGAAAGCAAGATAACAGCATTACAGTGCAGAATGAATGGAATCATTTCCAAACCAATTAACCTCTGACAGAATGCATGAGAGGACGGGAACGAGAACGCTAGAGAGAGAGGGAGACAGAGAGAGAGAGAGAGAGAGAGAGAGAGATGGAAAGAGGGAGGGAGAGAGAGAGGGCTAATAATGTGAGAGAAAATGAGAATCTTTCCACAGGCTAAGTGTGTGAGTGACATGGGGTCCAGATAGTGATAAAGAGGACACGGCCCCGAGGCTACAGGAAGCGTAGAAAGAGGGAACCACATAAGGAGACCTTATCCATCAATCTCTCTCTCTCTCTCTCTCTCTCTCTCATTGCCTATTCTGGAATGAAGCTCGTGCCCAGCTGCCACTGCTCCATTTAGTTAATTAAAGGTTCCATTTAAAGCCGCAGCCTGCTGGCACAGTGCGTGCCAATCAATAGCGTTTTGATACAGCACATACCGCACGTTGTACCCCTACACGCACCGCACTGCACCTTAACACAACTATTTTCCAGCACAACACCTAAACATTCCCTCATCACACTTTACCAAAACCCTTTAAAGACATTTTGACTAATTACCTTTTAACCCAATATACAGACGAGAAGAGTGATGCACAAACAGCGAAACGTCCTGGTGTGGATGTAGTACATTTAAACACTTTGAGAAAACTGCTTGACCAATTACACTAGAGGACCAGAACAAACTGAAATAAAGTAAACTTAAAATAAACAACAGTTAGTTCTGACCGATTGGACGAATGGTCTAAGAGTCGCAGAGAGGTTGCTTTAACTCTATCTGTGACTGGGCGTGTCCCAGGTGTTGTCCGGTGGTTAATGACACCAACTGTGTGTCTCAGCGTGGGTGAGAGTCGGTCTGTACGGTCCGAGAGCAGCTGCCTGACCACGCCCACATTCACACCCAGTCACAGAAGCACTTTCAGCAACAACACGCATCTGATAACGTTATGTCGTCTTAAACAACACGCCTCACGTCTCTGCACTAATCACTTCTAAGTCCTTCTGAATCGCCTCTGAACCGCCCGTGTCGTTCTGTTCACGGCTAACACTTAGCTACAAAGCTAACTAGCTTCTAACACGAGGCTGAATCCCAAATCCCTCTCTAACCCCTGATCAAGGGCACTACTCGGTGTGTGGAACAACCCTACATAGTGCACTAGATTTCCATTTAACACTATTTGGGATTCGACCCCTGAACCCTGAAGTTAACAGAGCTGATATTCTAAACTGTAATAAGGTGAAATATAATAAAGTAAATCTGGTGAGTTTCTGTCCACCACCTCCATGGTTTATTCTCCTCACCTGTTGGCTACAGAGTACCGCTAAGTATTTGGTTGCCATGTGCGGTTAGTTAATTCCTCCAGGCACGGAAGGAGACATGTGGGCGGAGCAAAATAACTGGTTAAATAAAAAAACAAATCACGATCTACTGATAATAAATGGTGTTTGTGGAACTGTTGTATAAAAGCACTCAAAGTCATGCTGTTGTGCTGAATATCTGCATGGCTGTGATCTCTTCAGTAATCCTGATTACATCAAAGCTGTACTGATATTCAGTACAACAGCACGACGTCGAGTGTGATATCACTTTTATACAAACACCTTTTTTTTTTGACTGACCAAATCTACACTTTCCACACCCACTGTTCCACGACACCGCTTACACACACTTCTTCTTACTTACATAGTGAGTAACATCATAGCGAGTGGACTCACATTTCAAGACGTTCGTTCTATCTTAATTTAAGCGGCTCATGCCTTGCGTTTGCCCTCGGTTTTTATTCTACAGAAAAAAAGAAAAAAAAAGACAAAGAACGACGAAAGATGAAGATTCATCGGCTTTAGCCTGGCAGCAGTGTGTCATCATTTGAACGGCGGTGCGCATTAGCCACGAGGCCATGCTGGAACCATTACTGCTCATTAGGCTGGACAGGACCGGCGGTGAACTTGCATTAGCTGATCGATACCTCGCATCTCGACTAATAGGCTACGGGTTAAATTAACGAAAGCATTGCAGTAAAACCTTTTTTTTTTTTCAGTGCTGTTCTTTCATATACATTTCTTTTCTTGTGCTCGGAATCTGGGAGACGGTAAGAGGACGAAGAGCGGCCAGCGCTCACGCACGTAGCTAATCCTGGAACGCCGCGGTCTCATCTCCCTGGAGGACGGCGCGTGGCCTTACCACATGGTGCGGTGTGTGTGTGTGATATTTCCAACGCTGCTCCGGTCCTCTCCGGGCCCTAGAGAGCGTGCTCCCATCAGCCCCCGTTTTTTCTTCTTCTCTCCCCGGCTTTATTTCTGTCCCGGGAGAGGAGGTGCACTGTATCTCGCGGTGAATGAATGTGCGCGTGTGTGCTTAGCGCGATCCCAATTTTTTTAAGACGTGTGCGGCTCTGCATCAGAACCGCCGTATTAATGAAGCGTTAACCTTTAGCTGGGTCAAACATCAGGCTGCATCACACATACACACACACACACAGCTGGATGTGGAGCACAGTGGCGCCTCCCAGAGGAGTCTACTATAAAAATGTAAGCTGTTTAGAAACAGATTTCCCATTGATACCGGACTTGTTTGGGTGGGAGAGGAGCTCTACAGGCTCGGGATCGGTTCGGGTATTAAAAGCAAGGCGTCTAAAGCTGTAGAAGAGGCCATTGACACTCAAAAAACAAAAACAAAAAAAAAGAAAAGCAGGCACATGGCTGAGGAAAATCACTTTCCTTGAGTGCTGTGTCTGCAGTGGCCTGCACTTAGGAGTCACACACACAGTCTCACACACACGCACACACGCACACACAACTACACATACATACATAATCCCAGGGCTCTTTGTATCACCGCCGCCACATTCCTCCCTCCTGCCCCTGGAATAATTCAATCTGGGAGACAAGATGGATGCGTGTCTCTGTGGAGCGCTCATACTCTTCATTTCCTAAAGCACTTGATCGGATTAATTGATCGCCACCCACAGTCCCCGCAGACCCTCGGATCCATCCATGCGCCCGCCCTGCCCACCCGCCCGACCGCCCACCCGCCCTCCCTCCCGTCCTGCGCGGTCTACGGGGAGAGGTTCAAGGCTGCGAATTAGGTTTGCATCGACAGACTTATGAAACGCTCCTTCGATTTAATTCAGTGGCACAAAAGCGAAGTCAGAGAGGAGAAGTGAAGAGGTCAAACAATCGAAGGGGGGAAAAAAAAAAAAGTAAAAGAGACGAGCCGGAGCTGCTGAGGAGGAGCGCGGGCCGGGACTCCAAGCACAAAGGCTGCTCTTTCAAATCTAGAATTATTGCATGAAAATGTCTTCTCTCTCTCTCTTTTTTTTTACTTTTTTTTCTTTTTTTGTGGGATTTCTTGTGTTGGACCAGAAATGAAGCATCCGGTAAATTTCCATTCTTTTTTTTTTTTTTTTGCTTCACACTTTCGGATTCCCCCCTGTTGAGGGAATTGCACGCCTCGCCCCACCCCCCACCCCCGCCCCACCACACCCCCAGCATTAACCTGTCTTCCTAGTCTCTATCTGTCTCTCTCTCTCTCTCACACACACACACACACACACACACACACACACGCGCATTGGCTCTTTAGAAATAACAGCAGGACCAGGACCGGCACACTTACACACACCTGAGCTCACTCTTATCAGCTTGCTGCATATGCTCCTCGTACATACACACTCGTGTTGAACACACACGCAACTCAGCACTCCAGCTAAGAGCCGAGTATTAAAGCTCTCACGGAAGCTAAAAATATGCCTCTTGCCCGTCAGGTACTCCATATCCCCCTGCTCTCTCTCTCTCTCTCACACACACACACACACACACACACACACACACACTGCCCTTGACATTTAAACACCCCCTATGCCTCATTCACCTACCGCACGCACACAGAGTTATGTCCTGGTTGAAATGTAGAATAGGTGTAATTTATAACATTCATCTTCATAAAAAACTATTATACTTAGGGAAAAAATTAGAGAAGGTGAGAGGAATACTAAAGATCCTGTGTGTGTGTGTGTGTGTGACCAATTCACAAGGGGCTGCGTCAAGCACCGAAAACAATCGAGGAGATTTTTTTAAGTGACTGGAATTGGGTTTAGAGCTGAGCTGTCCAACACACAGTGCTGAAGCGTCAACCTCGGGAAAGGAGTGTGATCAGAAAAAAAAAAAAAAAAACATGAATAGAGATAAACACTTAGTAAAGTTGCATTGGAAAATGCACACAGTGTGATGACACTCACAGGATTGGGACTAAACAGCTGTGTGTCCATAAGAAAACTACTTGTTAGTGAGGATAATACAGAAAAATGAAAGATTAAACATTGGAGTGATGGGGGAAAAAAGGTCATGTGACCTGATGAGTCCAGACTGAGTCTATTCCAGAGTGATGGGCGTGGTCAGGGTGAGAAGGGAAGCGCTGTAATGAAGCGATGCTCCCATCATGCATAGTGTCCACTGTACAAGCCTCTGGAGACAGTGTTATGATCTGGGGTCGCTTCAGTCGCTCAGGTCGAGACTCAGCAACGTCATGTGGCAGTCGGTCTGGCTGAGACACGCTGCAGGTGGAGCGAAAGGAAACTGGAGAGCGGCGGTACGTGAAGGAGCGTACGGGGTGGACTGACGGATAAACTACACACACCGGCCATCTGCTCCATTACGCTGGCGAATGTTCACTTCCTGGACAACAAATTCGAGAACATCGGACGCAGAAATGACAGGCTGCTTTTTTATTCTTTTTTTTTTTTTCCGCAGACATGCAGCCTATTGTTTAGGATTCATAAAAACAAATTCTATAGAACATGAATGGAAATACTATTAACCGTAACTACTGTACTGCATGCGGGAAGTCCCGACTAACAATCATTCAAATGATGAATTTCCACAGATGCAAACGGACCGCGGTTCTACTTCTGCAGCTCACGTTCATTGTACACAAAATACACTGCAGTGCACCAGGTACCAACATGTACACTTATATACAGTATTTACAGTGTGTGAGTGAATGTATATTGTATCTAAAGTCTGGTATATTGGACGTGTGTGCGCGTGTGTTTGTGTGTGTGTGTGTGGGGGGGGGTGGTGCATGACGACAGAAACCACTCACAGTCCAATATGGTGGAAAACAGCTCCGAGACACCAGGGATTCCCCTCGCCATTTAAAGCCGCAGAGACGACACTGTTACATTTCACTTTTTTTTTTTTTTTTTGTGTAAAGCTGCTTTGTGACAATGTCAATTGTTAAAAGCGCTATATAAATAAAATTGACATGACTTGACATGTGAGATTCATTTCCTTAGGGACGGTTAAAATTTTTTGTCTATGTGTGTGTGTGTGTGTGTGTACAGTGCATGTCAATACATTTGAATATTGTGGAATGTAATTAAAACTAAATTAGTTAAAACTTAAATTAAAACTTTCATATACACCTAATATATAAAATATTCCAAGCCCTTTTTTGTTTCCTTTTTTGTTTGATGCTGTGTGTGTGTGTGTGTGTGTGTGTGTGTGTGTGTGTGTATGTGTGTGTGTGTTCAAACAATTTGACAAAATTGCCACACTGCCAGGTCAGTTTTCAGAAACGCGTGATTGCAGTTGTCGGCACAACCAGTTATTAATTGTAGGGGGGCAATTACTTTTTCACATAGGGCCAGGTAGATCTGGACAGGGTGTTTTTTCCCCCCCTTAAAAAATGAAATAATTTAAAAACATTGCAGACTGTATTCGCTCGCGTAATCTTTGTTTAATGTTCAAATCTGTTTGATGATCTGCATCACTGAAGTGTGAAGGGGGCGAATACTTTTTCACAGCACTGTACAGTGGACTTCATACACAGTCCATGGGTGATGCGTCATCCCAATTTCACCTGTGACCATCTAAATCAACACTGTGCAAGGGTGTGTGTGTGTGTGTGTGTGTATGAGACACACTCTCCTCCTGAGCTTGATTGATCCTGTAACCTCATTGTGAACTGCCGCCCTGAAGGTTACTTACTGCTAACACAGCACTGCAAACATTCTTGGCCTAATCAGTCTGTCTTGTTCCCACACACACACGCACGCACGCACGCGCGCACACACACACGCGCACACACACACACACACAAACACACACGGTCTGATCTCTGAAGCTCATTTGCAACGTGAACAGTGAAAGCAGAAGAGCGAGCGCTGGAGGGAACGCGTCCCGGTAGCGGAGGCAGAGGAAGCGGCGGTGAGATCAGTGAGCAGAACGTCTGCATTCGATGTGACAGCGACAATTTTATACAACGCTTACTGTCTGCTGCGAGCAGTTTCCATAAAAGCGCGAGGAAGCGAAGGAAAGAAGAACTGCGTTATTTTTTTAAAAAGTGCAGGTGGACTCATTGGAGAGAAAAAAAAAGAATTGCTTTTAATTATTAATTCTGAGGCTTTCAGGATGTCTTCACCTTCAGGAAAGCTGTCTCTCTCTCTCTGTCTCTCTCTCTCTGTCTCTCTCTGAACTACTAAAAAGGAAGAAGCTGCGACAGACAGACAGTCAGACAGACAGTCAGACAGACGCACACTGTTGTTCTCGCAGTGCTTTTGCTTCCTTTCAAACGGAATGTTCCAGCACATTTGTCCCTGCGGCTACCGGCCCGGTTACCATTCGGGTGCTAAATGATCAGAAATCTCCCCCATAGTTTTGATCAAATCTGTTTAATAAACGTTGTGACATCATCAGCAAACAGCACAATTGTTACGGCCCGACGTTTCCTTTCGGTCCGATACTGTAAGCGAACGTGTCGGCTTTGCGGGATCGGGACGTGAACACACAACCCCCTGATTGGTTTCCCGGAGCCTGAAATCTTGTGCCTCGCGTCAACAGTGAGCTCGTTCACGTGCGACGTGACGATGAGTTTACAGTTACTAGCGCTCATCATCGGGATCGTTTTCATTTTGACAAGTTTGTAATTTATTTTTAATCCTGAGGAAAACGAGATTTTAACGGGGTTTATTTAGGCTTTGGTTATAAAAACGCTGTTAAAGTTGTTGATTGGATCGTTTTGAAAAACAAAATACAGAATTAAAACAAAACCTAGACATTTGTAGCTACGGTAGCTGAATACTAGCAGCATGTGCACAGTTTGTTTGTTTGGTTGTTTTTTCACAAATTTGATTTTAAAAAATTTTGATGGGGAGGGGGTCTGGTGTGTGTGTGTGTGTGTGTAGAATTGGTAGTGTGTGTGTAGGATGTGTGTTGCAATCAACCCAAAATATCCGACCTTGTGTTGCAAAGGGCCCGGATTATTGAAGATATAAATATATATTACTAATCCTTAGCAGAACAAGAGGGCCGTCGCACATTTATGACATCATCACTATTACAACGGCATCATCAGAGCGATGTTAAAGTGCTTGGGCCCTTATTACAAAACAAATGGATGACCTGAGTGGGACTCAAACACAGTGATAGTGTCATTTATCTGTGTGCTTTTGTACCATTGGA
The DNA here is from genome assembly GCA_003987875.1 of Clarias batrachus. Taxonomy (NCBI): domain Eukaryota; kingdom Metazoa; phylum Chordata; class Actinopteri; order Siluriformes; family Clariidae; genus Clarias; species Clarias batrachus. The sequence continues at coordinate 591,824 of QMIH01000321.1, forward strand.
CCACTAGGGGGCGTACCTCTGACACCGACAAATGCCAACACCCCCCCAACCCTGTGTAACGTGCGGGTTATTGAGGATCTAAGCTGCACCTCATGGTGATATTTCTGAAAGCGAATGAAACAGAGAGGAAACATTACATCACTAAGAGATGTGGGGGGGGGAGGAGCTGTTGTCTCCGCCCCCAATCGACAGTCGGAATTCTGGCGTTGTGTGAATGTATGTTAATCGTGATTGATGATCCAAATAAAAGGTACAATAACATTGTTTGTAGGTTGTTCTTGCAACATTGTCTTTGGGCCGCTAGTTGAACGTTATCGTAATGTCATTTCATCACAGTTACTCCAAAATAACTGCCAAAAGCAACGTTATCCTGACGATCGTCTCACACAACAACATTACGACGATATCAGAACCATCCTCCGATATTAGGATTCCTTGGGCGACGTTGGCGTTGGACCTTGATTGAAACTCGATTCTTAGCTCTGTGATTTGCTATTGAAATCTTTCATTTCTTTAACATTCGTAATAACTTTCCGCGTCTTTGTTTCGATTTAAGATTCATTTCTTTTCTATGCTTCTTCTTCTTCCTACGGTCGCCAGCTCGCGGTCTTTGCTACGAGTTCACCTCGCATGCAGTTTAGTATCACCTTAAAAATCCTAAACTGCCCAAACTGAGATGGACATCGACGCCTTCGAGACGATGTTCATCCCTTAATTGTAACAAGTTAATGTAAAAAAAAAAAAATTTTAAAAAAAGACTATCTACGGTAACTTTTCTTGGGCGCCGGCGCCTTTTTCGTGTCTGCTGGACCTGAGACGGTACGGTACCTTCCAGGCGATGCGATTGCCCTTGGTGTCGTGCTCCAGCGCGATGGGGAAATCTCCACGCTCGTAGAACTTCCGGAAAGACGTGGGTCTGGCAGGACGCTCTCTGAACGCTCCGGCTGAAGGAGGACCCACCACCTGAGCGGAAGGAGAGAAGTACGATTACCTCCATCATATTATAGGATCGCGTTTGGAGGAAAACTTGAAATGAATGAAGCAGCCAGTAACATTAACACACAGTTAACAGAATGATGGAATTTATTTTTAGCCGTCGCCACCGCCGGTGATATAATACGCGGTACGGCCCGGACGACAACCTGAGTGGAGGTAAGTTTGTGCTCGGACTCGGACTCCATCATGGGAATGGAGACGGATGCGTTGCGCTTAACCCACGACGCTGGAGAGCTGCAGGGCACGATTCCTCCCCGCTACCTGTGTAGGAGCTCCAAAGGCAATATCCACAGTCATTACTGAACGTGATGCTATCACTGCTGAAGGAGTCTACTCAGGCTGTCAGAACACACACACACACACACACACACACACACACACACACTCACACACACTCATAGTGTGTTCTACGCCGACAGCCTTGAGTAGCCCAGGGCATTGCTGCAAGCTCTGCTATTGTAGTGCGGGATGTGTTATAGACTCACACACACACACACACACACACACACACACACACACACACACACTCAGTGCTGTTTCCTATCCAAGAGTAAAGACTGGACCTCACATGCACGGACGGACAGGGTACCTGCGCTATTTCTGAGTGATGCACTTTGACCCGGACTCGTTAGTCGGAAATCTGTTGTGGCAGATTTTTGTACTAAACTGTGTGTTCGGTGTCTCCATGGTATCCAGGGTGTTTATGGTGTGATGCTACAGTAGCTGCTTAATAAGATGTTAATTGATGGTATTAATCAAGAGCTTGCTTAATCTCACTTGACAAGCGATTACGCTGAAGGTACGATACATCGGCGTCGTTACGATGTTGCTCTATTTTTGCTCCGCCAACAAAACGAATTCCTGGAGACTCCAGAGTTGGAGTAAGCATCGCACATTTTATAATACGAAGCGTCGCTAGAAGTCGAACTTTAAAGCGGCACGAACCAAACTTTGTTTGCGACCTTGCGTGGATTTCGTACTAAATATCAGCACTCCTGGAACGTCACTCGGCCGATTCAATTAAAATTTGTGAGCTTTAATTTATTTAAGAAAAAGTAAAATACTGGGGGTTTTTTTTCAATTTTTGAACAAAACAATTAGATTTTCCTCCTAATGTGGCCCGACATTAAAGGACCCCCCCCCACTCCCCGGACATGTTGCTCGGCTCTGCACGTCTCTACAGGGGCGTGTCTCGACGGCAGCTCATTTACATAGACACGGAAACGGCGTGTTTGGAAGAGGAGCGAAACGGAGATCGGAACAAATCTGAGCTTATCATCTGAGACGTATTCCAGCGTTTTCACACTTTGAAGGACGTCTTAGACCTGCGTTAACTTGAAGAAACGGTGAAATACTGTACCTTTAAAAGGAAGATCAGAAGAAGACCATCCTGAAGGTGAGTTTCTTCTCCTCTCAAGTGTGTTAATTTCTGTTATCCTATCCGTTCCGAGAGTCAAAACTCCCGTTATGTCTCTATATAATCTCCTGCTCTGCTACACTGATGCACTTACCCGAGTCTTACACTAGTGCTTGGACAACCATCAAGGAAGAAAGAGTCTAAATGTTCGCCGTTCTCACCACTGCAGTGAACTCGCGGATGTACGGCCTTCTTTAAATGTTTCGTAAATGTCGATCACCTGTTTTAGACGTCCACTCGGTTTGTCCCGGTTTGTCTTTTTACGGTTTGTATTTAACTAAATTAGTAGTTCCTTTTCTCGGGTACTTTATAGCAGCTAGAAACATAGATCGCTCTCTTTCCCTGACACTGGAGTCTCCTTCCATAAACGATGAATAAATGTTTCCTCCTAGGAAACGTTACAGACGTGTGACAACCACGTTAATCATGGGCGCTTTAACACGGACGATTTACAAAGCTGCGGTTCATGAAAACGAATCCGCATCATCTGATTAATCGGCCCCGTGATTGCGATAACGAGCGCGTTGACCTGAAACCTGATGCTTTCTGGAGTCTCTCTCCTGGAGTTGGAGGAACCTCTCTGCTGTACGTCTGACTGGGAGACGCTGATGCCGGCTCAGGTGGTCTGCATTTCCATTTGTAACCTCGTTTTGCGCTTCCTTTCCGAACCGACCCTCTTTCTATCGTTCCATCTCTCGCTCGCTCTCGCTTTAAAATTCATTTCATGCCTGGCGCTGGAGTGGATGAGCTGCAGGACGCATTACCTGTTTGTTGAAGTGGCAAACTCTCTCTCTCTCTCTCTCTCTCTCTGCCTGTGTTTTAACCTTTCTAACTAACTGTCAAGCTCCATATCTCTCTTATATTTGCACTTGAGTGATTATCAAAATGTTTAGTCACTGCATATGTGTGTGTGTTGGCGTGCGTGTGTGCGTGTGTGTGTGTGTGTGAGGGTGCTGGTGACTCACCCTGGTTATCGGCTCAGGCTGCTCTGATAAGGTCAGGCTGAGCATCGCCACAAGCAACCCAATTACCTCTCTTTATTCATAGGGCATTCACACACAGATGCAGGCGCGCACACTCACACACACACACTCACACACACACACACACACACACACACACTCACTCTTTTCTGAAAGGCAGGTTGTTTGCCCTGAGGATTTACTCTGGGCCTACCCGTCAAAACAGAGCAAGCCAAGTGTCAGCATGTGAATTGCAGGTATTCACACACACACACACACACACACACACACACTCACACACTCACACACTCACACACTCACACACTCACACACTCACACTCCCACACACGCCCACTAGCGTGTAAGCAACGCCGCTACTTCCGTCTTTAATCGCGAAGCCGATTCCTGTTTAACAGAACGGGGACAAGTTAGCGTGAGTTAAAGGGGCGTTTTACGCGTTTTACATTTTTTTACGCATAACAATAACACTCAAAGAGACACAAACTTCGACTTCCTTGTCCTCTTGTCTTCTTTTTTTTAATTTTTAGCGACGGATAGTCCACATGACTAAGTGCACACTGCCATCTAGTGTATGGGAGTGTGTGAATACGGGACGCTGGTACTCAAACGTACCAGATTTAAAATAGCAATATAGTAAAATAGTTCTATTATTACGTTTTTGTATGCCGTCACGTTACTCATGTCACGAGTCGAACCTAGCAAATTAACTTTTTTGAGTTTAAAGATTTGAATGCAAGACCAAAGTTTTAGATTTGAAGCAAAGAGCCCATGCCCTCAAGGAGAACCAGAGCTTGTCACTGTGTTTAACACCACTGTGCATGAAATTGCTAAAAGTTATAGAGTTCAACTTCAAAAAAAAAAAAAAAAAAAGTGATGGACAGAAATGTTTGAACTCTGACGTGCCATCTAGTGGATGTTGCACTCAGTCGTGAGTAAAACCTGAGTCACGTCACGTGTAGAGAGCAAACGCAGATATCACACGTGTACTGTTCTACGAGGGGCGTTCAAGTCAAACCGGGACTTGTGATGACATTTCTGGCGAATGCAGGCGTGAACCCGGTGACTGACGTTTACAGAAGACTTCAGTCACGGTACGGTGATGAGGAACCCGTACGTCCGTGAATGACGATCCCGGCCAGAGCTGCGGTCGTTCCCGTAAACAATCAGCACCTGATCTTAGGAAGGAAGACTCTGTGTGAACTGTACACACTCCCGTTCACCAACACCGCCTGCGCGTTACAGGACCTCGGCTGGGAGTTATCGCCACGCCCCCCCGTACGGTCCTGACCTCGCTCCAAGACACTCCCACATGTGTGTGTCAATAAGGGAGTTCCTGTGAGGCCGGCGTTTCAGACGTGACCCAGGCAGACAGTCCGATCAGAAGAAAACTTTCTACCTTGATGGCGTCCAAGCACCGGTGACACACTGGGATAAGTGCATTAGTGTATCAGGGCGTTTTATAGTGAAATAAGGTGAGTTTTCTGTACATTCAAAAGTCCCGCTTTGACTCGAACACCCTTTGTATAAGGACAAAATATTACATATATATATATATAAAATTTCATTTCCTTTTTATTATTCTTTTTGTTTTTTTTGTATTATGTATTATTTTTTTATTATTTCATTTTTATTTTATATATATTTTATTTTTATTGTTTATTATTTTTGTTTATTTCATTTTTATTGAATATAAATTGTATTAATAGATCATATTCTATATTTTATTATATTATATATTAATGTACCTGGTTTAAAGCAAGAATTTCATAAAGTCTCCTCGGTGTAATTTGCGACAAAATGTAAAAAAAACACACACACACACACACACACACACACACACACACACACACACACTTTCTCTCCCTGAACAGTGAAGTGTTTTTTTGCTGTTTACAACAGTGTTGCAATCAAATCTGTTCAGAAGGGTGTGGGATGTAAATCTTGTTGCTTCCTCATCCACACACACACACACACACACACACACACACTCACACTCACACGCTCACACACTCCAGGAGGGAAATTACAGGCAAAAAGGTCAAATGTGTGAGCTCGTGCAGCGATAATGCTTTAAATCAGAGAGTTGCTCTGGATTAGAAACAGAGTGAACCCACGCTAAATCAAACTCTCCCATTCTCTTTCTGACACCTCATTCTCCTCTACTACCCTTAAAACTGTGCGTGTGCGTGCGTGCATGTGTGTGTGTGTGTGTGTGTGTGTGAGAGAGAGAAAGTGTTACAAGACCAGCAGGGGAGTAAGTAAATGCAGACAGGAGAGCTGAGCACGCAGAGAACAGACAAACCTTCTGATTTATAAACACTGAACCAGGCAGGGACACACATACAGTACGTACGACTGCGCGTGTGTGTGTGAGCGTGTGTGTGTGTGTGTGTGTGTAAGAAAAAACATGTCATCTGTTTTTCACAGGTTGTCCTGATTTTCACCCACTCGAAAGTGCGTCTTCTGTGCTGCACTGCTGCGCAAACACAATGACAAAACAGGTGGCACTGTACTCCTGCGTCTCGTTCCCTCACACACACACACACACACACACACACACATGCACTGCAACAACGCTGTGCTCTGTGAATGATTCTCCCAGAGAGTGAAGCGGCAGGAGACACTAGGTTAAGAGAGGACCGGCGGGTCTATGTCTCGCGCTCTACGCGGTGTCCTCCGTCTGACTCCTCGCCTCGTGTCAATCGTATCCCGCCGCGCTAGTCGCTAGCACCGTGCCCCTACCGCGGTTTCGCTAATGAAGTGCGATCACACTGACCTCCTGACATGAGGATTCATTTACTGTAACAGTCGGCTCTGACGTTAGCGCCGAGGGTAATTCCCATCTCGCGCTCGTCTTATTGTCTCTGTAGCGTTTGTTTGGAAGGAGTCTCCGGTTTCAGTTACAGCTTTGCAACACAAGATGGAGCGCTTCTGGAATCACCAGGGATCACCGATGCGATATTATCATGATACCTAGGTGTCGATTCTTTTCCTACGATTCTGCTTCATCCTGTGTACAGGGTCGCAGGGGGCCTGGAGCCGATCCCAGGAGACTTAGGGCACGAGTGCGGAGCACACACCCACACGCTGCGCACAATTCGATGGAGGCCAATTAGCCAAATCTGCATGTCTTTGGACTGTGGGAGGAAAGGAAACCGGAGAACCCGGAGGAAAACCCACCGAGCACAAGGAGAACATCACACACAGACCTGAGGCGAGAATCGACCCCGGTCTCTGAGAATCGAGGTCTATGTAAATGAGCTACTGCTGGGCCACGCCCCTCCAGAGAAGAGCAGAGCCGTTCAAGCCGATGATGGCGCTCTATTCTTATATAGAATATAATTGGACGAACAAACTGGGAAATATGTACTCACACACACACACACACACACACACACACACACACACACACACACACACACACACACACACACACACACACACACACATAGAGGAGAGCCATGTGAAGTTAAAAACATGACAACATTAAAGTTTGTAGCCCCTTAAAGCAAAGACAGAAAAGCGCCAACTCTACCATCAGAACTGCAATGCCACGCCCATCCATTACTGCGCTCTCTGGTTGGACGGGGCTGTCAATCAAACATACTAGCCAGTCACGGACTTCTCTGAGCATATATATGCTGAAGAGGGCAGACGGTCGACCGTTTTTCCTTAGAGTGTGTTATGTTGAACTGATACACAGCATGAGCAGAAAGAGACAGAGTAAGAGAGAGAGACAGAGAGAGGGACACAGAGAGAGGGAGAGAGGGAGGTTTTAAACTCACTTTATTATGACAAAAATTAGAGACTATTTTACAATTTATATACAAATATATATTGTGTGTGTTTATAGATAGAGAGAGAGAGACACACAGAGACAGAGAAAGACAGATAGAGAGAGAGACAGAGAACGAGAGAGAGAGACGGTGAGACAGTGAGAGCTCTATATTAACAGCTCAATATCTTGATATATTTTTATATTTTCTAAACGATGTCTTTATTCACGGCGTCAAGCTCTCACACACCCACCGCTCGTTTTATTCCACACTGCTGCCTGGAGAAAGTGCAGACGTAACGAGGTATGGGTCGAGGAGAAAACCTCGGCGGTCAGCCCACACGTCGTTAGAACGTGGACTGAGATTAATTAAAATAATTAACGAGGCTAATTAGTGCACAGGACGCTGCGGGGTTCCGTACGAACAGCACATTCGAACAGCCAACCCAGAACCGAGTGTTACTGCCATGGAGGCTGACCTCGGCGGGATTTTATTTCACTCTCCGCTGGAACAAGGAAGGAGGGACCGACCAACAGACACGCACAGAGACGCACAGAGACGCACAGAGACGCACAAAGACGCACAAAGACGCACAGAGACGCACAGAGGTGCACAGAGACGAACAGAGACACACAGAGACACACAAAGATGCACAGAGACGCACAGAGACACACGGAGACGCACAGAGACGCACAGAGCGTGCCGGGGTGATTCGTACTCCGATTCTGTCCGTTTCCGTGCAAAATTAAGGATTTTTTTCCCCTCAAGAAAACCTGTAGTGTCCGTAACCATGTTAAATTCAAATATCTGAACAATTTAGCATTTTAGAATAATACACTTTTTCAGGTTTGTGTCTTTTCATGTGAAATCTAAATCAGCCGAGTTTCAGCTCAATGAAAGTGAAGATCATAAAAAGGCCCGAAACTGTATTTAGCAAATGTGTTTCTTTTTATCTGATTAAAATATAGGAGATTTTATATCTGGAGATAGGCGATAATATCTGGAGATTTGCCGCACAAATCAATCATGATACACAACTAAAGTGTTTGTTTTTTTCGATTAAACATCATTAATTTGATCTTAGAGTAGCATCTTAACATGGATGTGCTTAATCTTCACTAAAAAGAAAGCGATGCAGCGGAGCTTTAATTCTTTCGTTCTTTAGTTTTGTACTATGTCGAGTTCATGCTTTTGAGCTTCTCCTCTTGTTTTATTAATTTTGACATTTTTTTGTTGCATCTTTGTGATCTCGTGGTGAAAGGTCAAGTCGGCGTTGTGTCAGGTGGGTTTTTATAGATTTTCAGGGACACAGAGTGACAATAACCACCTCTGTGTGTATTGACGTCAGGAAACTCAATACACACGGTGTATGTGTGTGTGTGTGTGTGTGTGTGTGTGTGTGTATTGATCTGCTTTCTCCCATTTCTGGCCTCCCGCTGTGCGCCACACGTCTGTCTGTCCTCCATCTGCGATGTGTGCCTCGTGCGCTCCCTTCATGAAGCCGCCGTGCGATCCACTGACGCTCTGTGGAGTCAAAATCCCCTTTATCCCGTCACTCGCTTTTATCGCTTCTGAAAACCTGCGACATCGCGAGAGGAGCTAAAATTCATGAATGAAATTGCTTCTTAAACTGCGAGAGCCGCTCCTGATTTTCTCCCAGAAAAGCCACATTGATATTTTCCCCATTCGGCTGGACCGATCAGGAATCAGTAGCTTTATCTTCAAGATGTTGATCCTCCTCGCGTCCGCCTCGCTCGCTGGCCGCTATCGACGAGGCCGCCCGATCGTACTTCCTTAAGCGGGCTGTCTGTAAAGAGCAACGATCCGATGCGGGTCTGTGCCCAGACACCGTGCAGGGGAGTTTATCTGGACCGGCGCCGTCTCTCCTGTCAATCACCCTGATCAATCAAACTGGCTGAAAGAGTCACAAAACCGTTCATTCGGGGCGTTAATCACCGAGTAATTAACTGATATCGATTGAGAGCTGCGTGTTATCAGTGATCGTGATTTGTAATTCTGGACCGCTGGGAGCGTCTTCCGTTTAAGGCCTCAATATCTTTTGCTAAAATCTGGAGTGCTGCTCATTTCTTAAAGCTGCGGCGCTTTCGCTTCATTTCCTCTGAGAAGAAATGAAGAATTACTCCAAAACGCAGCGTGACTCATTACACACCGAACACCGATTAAACGAAATAATTGAATCATCAGACATGTCGTGGACAAAATGGACATTGTTTTCAAAGCAACTGTTTTGCTCCTGAGGTGAAGGTGGCAACGAAAAAAAACCTCCTGAGATGACATGAGGAAGAACTTACGAGGAACCGAATACCATAAATTCACAGCTCTGACCACTTGACCAGAGTCCCAGGATTGAATTGGCCAGCTCCTCGCCCGGCTGTGACCGCTTCGGTACCGCCGCTGTGGACCTCAAGCAAATCTCCACGAGTGATGAGGATAATCACCGCAGCCGCCTCCTCGCTACGCTTCACGCCGCGAGCATAAGAACACGGCATGTGCAGAGAGAGAGAGAGAGAGAGAGAGAGAGAGAGAGAGAGAGAGAGAGAGAGTTAAGTAGCCGCTGGCATCCTACCGACTGCGCTTCTCCTCGGGAAAGAAAAGGAAAAAAGATCCAGAAGAAGAAGAAGTTAGGAATTCCGGAGCGCCGCGATACGAGCGCGCTTATCAGGGGGGTAAAAAAAAAACAAAAAAAAACGCTGCTTCAGTAAAATCGTCCTGTTTCCCAAAACCGTGACTGTGAGAATGTGAAGAGGAAGTGCTTTCAGTGTTGTGTTTGCTTAAGAACTCTGCTTATCCACGAGCCCAGAGTTCAGCTGCAGGTCGCGTTTAGTTCCTGCGGTGTTACAACGAGTATGGAAGGGCACGCAGCCTGAATTACAATCAGTCCTCTTGGTAATGTTTTTAGACAAAACAAAACAAGACACAGACACACACACAAAAAAAAAACAAAAAAAAACGTGCGAGCGTGTAGATGCAACCTGACGCCATTTAGCTATAATCCATCAATTTTTGTTAAAGAGACCGAACTGACGTTAGTTAAAATATTATCCACTTTTCATTACCGCTAAAAGACAGGAAGTGCTGTCGGGCTTAACGTTTATAAATCCTGTAATTCTAGACGATCCTCATGGACTGGCACCTCGCCGCTAGTTAAATGATGCTAAGCAGCAGAGACGGAGACCTCACGCTAAACCTAAGCATTTATTTAAAAAAAAAAAAAACAACAACAACAACAACCCGAAGCTACGCGAGTCTCTTGATGCCTACAAATGTTATGTTTTGTTTGTGAGCGTGTTCAAGACGTGACGCTGTCCGAGTGTATGATGAATAAAGTTAAAGCGCCCGTTAGAGGAAATGACACGACCTCGTTACCGAGTAGATAAACGAGGTAGTAGCTGTTTAAGCTCATTCTTTTGTTGGTAATTCATTGAATTGGTGGCTCGGGTTTTCCAATTCAGAATCTTCCAATCTGATCATTTGATTTGATTCATACATATTTTCTCACACGTTTGCTTCGTGACAAAGCGCTAAACAAATACTGTAGAATTGAACGGAATTGACTTCCAACACCTTTTTATTTTTTAGATGAACTTTAAGCTCTACTAACTAACCTTACTTTGCTAGTGTCTTTGCTGGAGTAGACTGTAGGTGAATTATGTATGTTTGTAGCTTTCTCGTTTTTTCGTTTTATGCTGGTTGGCATTCGGAAAGTTGCATTACCGCCAACAAGACAAACCCCGCCCATCGCCCTAAACATAACTATTTCTTCATGTGCGAATCCTTCCACGTCTTCATTCATGTCAGGAAGCTTGGGGAAATGTCCAACTCGATCTCATTAAAACCCAGGACCGCAGAGTCTTGCCAGATTCCTTGTCGTTCTCAGATCCGCCATGTTTTTTTCTTCCCCTATTAAATGCTCTGAGTTAGCGGTAGCTGTCATGCTTCTGCAGTGAACCCAGACCAGACTCACGCCGACCAGAAGTGCTGTATCTCTAGGGTTTTTTTTTTTTTCTTTTTCTAAGAGCTCTGTGGAATACTGGCTTTACATTTCCTGGAAGCCTTTTTCACAATTTCTGGAAGATTAGAAGACCAGGCGTTTCCCTGAAGGCACACGAGCACGAAAGCATCCTCTGTAGGCTCCAGACGGATATAATGACGGAATATTTATCCTAAACACATACTGTACTCTATGTTACTATTAATTTTATGGTACGGCTTGTTTTGCGCCCACGTCGCGATTCCATGACCTTGGTTTAATACGAAACTTATCCTTTTGTTGCGTTTGCTTTCCAGACAGTCTAAAGGCAGGTTCACCCTCGGACAGACGAGCGCGTGAGAAATGCGATGGATGCGGTGTAGGGGTGGACACCTGGGCTTCTCTGTGATTACTGTGAGTAAGGGTGAGTCAGGCAGCACCATCAGCCCCCATTGTTGTAATTGTTTCACTGTGAAATTAGATCGTAAATTCTCTCCACCAGCTGCTGTGTACCGTTTTGTTCGTGATACATACAAATCCGCTGGCCAGGTTTTCAGCCCGTCCATTAGGAGGCTGAAAAGTGAAAAGTTCACCGTTTTCTTTTATTTTTATTTTTTTTATTCTGGCCATTTAGTCGTCGGAGACAGAGAGAGCTCTAACGGTGCCTCTAGTGTTCCTGCTATCACTTAGTTATTGTAAAAGGCCTTCACTTTGTTTTATTGCTTTGTGATTCTCGGCTGTGATTTCTCCTCTTGTTCTGTAAATTGGGATCCGGTTTATCTCTGGAGCGGACCTCTCCAGACCTCCCGTCGTTTCTCCCAAACAGCTGGTGTGGTTGGTGAGTGTGGTGTACGGCTCGTGACCTCGTACGCAAATCACCGGCGAGTTCAGGAGACGTGATCCAGCCCTTCGGTGATTTGGGCGTTGGTGAAGTCTAGAAGTCTTGTGTGTTCAGATGTTTTCCTCCATCTAACCCTATCCTCTGCATCCTCTTCGCTCAAACCAACTAACTTCATGTCCTCTCCTCTTTGGTCGTCCTCTAGACCTCCAGCCTGGCTGTTCCAACCTCGGCATCCTTCTACTGACATATTCACAATCTCTCCTCCGGACACGTCCAAGCCACCTCAATCTGGAGTTCATCTCCAAAACATCTCACATGCGTTGTCCTTCTGATGGACTCATTCTTGATCGCGTCCATGCTTGTCACTCCCACAGAGAACCTCAACATCTTTGCTTCCTCCACCTCTGCCTCCTGTCTTCTCTTCAGTGCCACTGTCTCCAAGTCTCACTGGTCTGTTCTCACCTACGTTAGCTCAGGAGGTGTGACTGGACTCACCATCCCTCAAGCGCCGAAGCAAGCAGACATCAAAACCCGTCCCTGTCCTGGTACCCCAGGTGGTGGAACGGACTCCCACTGGCAGTCTGAACAGCTGAGTCTCTGCACTTCTCTACTTCTTCACCTCTTCATTTTGCCTTTTTTCTTTCATCTCCACCATTTTTTTTTCCTTTTTTTCACTTGATGGTATTCTCAGTCCCTGACCCAGTTAACTAGCAGGAGGATAAGCTTTGATAGAGACTACAAAGCATTTCTGTAAGTCGCTCCGGATAAAGCCTTTTGATAAATGTAATGTAAAAGTCTAGGACGTTGCCTACACAAGTGTGCGGAAATGATCTACTGTGTTCAAATAAATTTCTAATAAGATTTCATTATAATGCCCATACAGTACCTGCACAGTCCTGAGCGTGTTCACATTAATCACTGTACAGCAGGGTTAATTGAACTCTATGGCTTACACCCCGGTTATTCAGAAGTAGTTGATGCAGCACACCCTATTACTGGATTTTGTGATTTTGTGAATTTCTTATTTTATGAAGAAATAAGATACTAAGTCAAGGTCAAAAAAATCATAATGAGTGTGTAGGATGTTTTTTGACACGTTTAATTTGGCAATTTTTTGTTGTTGTTGTTGAATTAATAAACTAGTGCCAGTGTTTTAGGTTAAGTGATGCGCTCTCGTGGAAGGTAAACATGACTTTCATTGTTTTAAAAAGTTTTATAAATCTGTCATTTATAGTAGCTGTAATGATTGTGTAAGATCCGGTACTTCTGCACATACTGTACATACAAATACACGAAATCTGTCACTGTGACACTTTAAATATTCTACACACAGGAAAAAGCGAGTATCATATCCTATCCTGCCTCTGAGAGTCTGAAAACAAGCTTCCCTTAGCTGAGCTACACACATGGGCTGATGTAATAGAGTGTGTATCATTAGTTAGTCCATTTCAGAGATCATCAGCAAGGTGCCTGCATGGTGTATACACACACACACACACACACACACACACACACACACACACACAGAGTCACGGTCCATAAGAGCAAAAGACAAAACCAAAAACACAACAGAAAAATGCAACAAGAGCAAATTCCAACATCATCGTGAGCTGAGGTCGAGTTTGAAAATGTGAAAAGTAAAGTCACTGGTTATTACAGTGAGCAGGAACTCTTCATCCTCAATAATCTGGCTTCCTTCAACCATTCAGCACTCGTCTAAAATGAACTCGTACAGCGGCGGCCAAAACTCTGACACGCTCTCAAACCAATCAATAATCGATTAATGTTTACTAATTAATGAAAAGACATTTTTTTCTCTATTGAGGTTTTACTTCAGCAGTTCTGTCTGCACAATTAAATGATGCGACACAAATTGATGAAGCTGAAATAGGTTAAATAAACAAGGTTGTTACAGATTCAGTCATTCGCCCACTTGTTTTGTACAAGTTAATAGCATACGTGAGCTACAGAGTAATATGATGCAAAACAAACTCAAATATTATCACTTATTAAACGGTTAAATTCTTAATGATAATGAAGGCGATTAATGATTAATTGTTAACATCTATTAAGAGTTTTTAAAATGATAAAACTTGGGTTATTTTTAATTTTCAATCAATTTATTTTATGTTTATTATTTATTTTGTGATTTCTTTTAAACTACCGCTGCGTTTCTCATTTCCTCTTGTATTTCTTTAGGGGGGGGGGGACTTGTTTGAAATAGCAAGTCACATCTCGTCACTCTGAGTTCAAAGTTCATCGATCGGTTTGACGCCTCGCACTGATCGAACCGAGGACCCCGGGGGCAAGGTGGAAACGCTGCCCGCTACACCATACAAAAACCTGAAATCATGGTTGTTATTAGATCACGTTAGTGTGATTTCAGATCTCACACACTTACATAATTCAATACAGTAATTTTAATTCTATTTTGTTAAAAAAATATTTATAACACAAAATAAATAAATAAAATAACTATTTTTTTCTTAAATCTGACCCAAATCATATTCCAGTTTGACATGACCATGTTGCCATAGTAACTGACTGTTAGCTTCATTTGAATCACGATTGTTAAACTAAACCTACAGTTATTGTGCTTTTGATTTTACTGTCGCATTTATTTTAATTCAATAATTTATTTCACCTATATGCTTCTAATTTGCTAATTTATTCTGGGTTTTGTTATCCACTGGACACACACACACGCGCACACACACACACACACACACACACACACGCACACGCACGCACACACATATAGGGTTATTAACAAAAAGTCCTGTATGACACACACGGCCTTAATTAATTAACACATCGTGTTTCTATAATGATGTTGAATTGAATTGAATTGAAATGAATATATCACATCATCTGGAGCTCTGTGACAGATTAACCCCTCCTGAATGCACATCATCGCCGTCCTTGAACCGCGTTCGTGTCCAGCAGTTCGACTCTGCGGCGCGTAAGCTAATAAAATTTAAATAGCTTCACTAGCATAGCACGCCGGCGGCGGCGGCGCGTGGGTCCCGGTCTGGGCGACCTATTTATCTTCGGCTGGGTCTATTAGATCCTTCCTTTTCGAAAGAACGATTTCTCTCCATCCTCAGATTCACTTATGCTCTCTAATCTCCTCAGTCATTATGGGGTTTATGGCTGCGCATTAAACACCCTGCACCTAAACTAGAGGCAACTTCCTGGCGTGGAAAAACCCACAGAGCTGTACCGAACAGATCAATGGGAGGGCCGCGTTAAACTGACACGCTCTCGTATCTATTACAGACTGATCATCGGTCTTCATCAAAAAGAAAGAGAGAGAGAGAGAGAGAGAGAGAGAGAGAGAGGATTCTTGTGTGATGGAGTGGCTACCGGAAAGGCCCCTCACTTTCATTTTTTAATTTGTTTTTTACACATCATTTTAAAATAATATCTAAGAGACGGATTGAATTCGTTTTTTATTCACTAGACCGAAACCCTCACCATTTTTCTTCCATACACTGCATTGATCATTTTAGGCAAACGGTTTAATTTAGTCTCATCTGACCGGAGAGCACGCCTCCACACTGCTGATGAGCGCTTCAGTAAACTTACAGTCTCAAAGACTTTTCTTTATGCCGGTATTGGAACCATAACGATACAGGACTCTCCTAATGGTGGGTGCACATACTTTCTGCCCATGACGCCTCAAACTGGTATAACAATTTTTCATTTCACTTTGTTGTTGATGTCTTGGGATTCGGTTCTGTACATTTTTTATTTTATTATTTGCATCAATATGGCGTTTGAGGTACCTGTAAGCTGTTCGGAAAAATGCAGACTGGAATCATTTTGAAATCAGATTGCTTTCATGCGCTACACTGAACCTGCTTTTTGAAAATCTGATCTGAACCACATGTGGAGGTGGTTTGAAATCAGATTCAGATTGTACTTCTGGAGATTGTGTCTCAGTCTGGACGCTCTACCAAACTGTCCATTACGTCACTCGCGAGTTCAAGTCCACATGATCACGTGATATGGGTTTGGATCCATGGTTGAAAAAAAGTGAGACAAGAAAAGGAAATGGAAATAAATGATTATGATTTTGTAGGCATCTAGTTAAGTTTTTCAAGTACACTTCATGGACAAAGGTATTTGCCCAAACCTGTTAATAATTGAATTCAGTTTCAATCAGTCAGGCCCCTTATCCCCAGTGAAGGGCGATCTTAATGCTTTAGCATACCAAGACATCTTGGACAATGCTAAGCTTCTATGCAACAGTTTGTGGAAGGCCCATCATGACGCCGCCCCAGTGCACAAAGCGAGGACTATAAAGACACGGTTTGATGAGTTTGTTGTGGAAGAACTCGACCGGACCGAACACAGAGCCCTGACCTCAAGCCCGTCGAGCATTTTTAGGATGAACTGGACCGGAGATTGTGAACCGGGCCTTCTCGTCCAACATCAGTGTCTGACAACATAACTGCTCTACAGAATGAATGGACACGAATTCACACAGAAACACTCCAACATCTTGTGGACGGCCTTCTAAGAAGAGTGGGAGCTGTTGGAGCTGCAAAATGGGGACTTCATATTGAAGTATATGGATTTGGATAAAATGTCATTACAGGTTTGGGGAAATACATTTGTCCATATAATTTATGTAAAAGCTGCACCCTTGAAACAACCGAGACTCTTGGCATCCAATCCGATCTGATCACTTTCGGTCAGACCTACTTTATGAAGCAGATCGAATTTGTCTGAACAAGGCCTTGATTGTTTGGAACTGGCCCCAAAGTCTTGGCTGTCTCCAAGGCAATAAGGTGCACCCCCTAACTAACTCCTAATTATTTCAAGTAGTAGAAGCTTATAAAAAGTCATCAGTCACCTTTGTGTACTTTAGTTTGTATAAGAAACCGGAGTACTCGCAGGAAACCCACCAAACACGGGAAGAACATGCAAACTCTACACACACGGAGCCGAGGTGGGAATCGAACCCAAGCGCTGAAGGTGCGAGGCGACAGTGCTAACAACCACACGACCTGGTCTTGCTTTTACCATATGGGGAACAAATCTGCCTGTGAAGGATGTGAATAGTTTATGGTGCCACCGGTGGCATTATACAAGAATGTCACCATTTTACCAACTTGAAATCAAAAAAATATAGAGTTGTCAGGATTTGTTTGTGGCGATATGTGAATTGCCATACCAGTCCTCCAATAACAATAGCATCACGCGTTCGACAGGGCGCCAGAACAGTAAAGAAATTTCATAACCTGCTGTGAAATTCCATTATCATAATCATCATCTGTGTCCGATGTGCTGGAGTGTGTAATTAACAACAACAACAACAGCAACATGTGGTATATTTAACTGGGCAGTGGTTTTAGGGCTTTCAATTGAATGAGGATCTGGCAACCCTTTTAAGGCAACATCATAGATTTACAAAAGTGTTTCTAATAGTTATAATATTATAGATAGATATACTCTTCATCTATAGCTCTTTATCACACATACACACACACTAACGCCAATTAGCCTAATCTGCATGTTTTTGTGCGAGGAAACACACATACACACACACACACACACACACCCGACGAGGGAATCAAACCACTAATGACATTGCTAACCACTAAGACACGGGGCTGCTATATTATGTCATATTATATTATATTATAGCATATTATAGTGTAGTTTAGTTGGTCATACTGGACTTTGTTTGGTTTGCTTTTTGTTAATAACCCTACACACATACATTTATGTGTGTATGCACATATATATATAAATATATATATATATATATATATATATATATATAAATATGTGTATGTATGTATGTGTGTGTACACACTTTTGGAAAAGAAGAACTTGTATAAATATTCACTCTATTCACTGCTATAGGTTATATATCGATATATATGGTAATATTCTAATAATAATATGATAAAAATTATTAATGTTATATTAATAAAATATACATCATATACATCATACTATTTTTCTTTTCCTGATGTGTGTATACATTTATTTGACTGACTCATAGTGCATGCCCTTGTGTTATAATATAATATAATATAATATAATATAATATAATATAATATAATATAATATAATATATTGTAGTGTAGTGTAGTGTAGTGTAGTGTAGTGCAGTGGGTCATACAGGACTTTTGGTTAATAACCCTGTGTGTGTGTGTGTGTGTGTGTGTGTGTGTGTGTGTGTGTGTGTGTACTTTCGGAAAAGAAAAACTTGTATAAATATTCGCTCTATTCACTGCTATAGGTTATATATCAATATATATGGTAATATTCTAATAATAATATTATTCATGTTATATTAATATAATATACATCATAATATTTTTCTCTTCCTGAAGTGTGTCTACATTTATTTGGCTCACTCATAGTGCATGCCTGTGTGTTATATTATATTATATTACAGTATGTTATATTATATTATATCATATCATATCACATTATATTATAGTTGGTTATAATGGACTTTGTTGTTGTTTGTTTGGCCTTTGTTCATACCCTTCCAATAAAGATGGTTATTAAAATATTTGCCATTTCTATTCTGTAACCACTTTCTGTGTTGATGTCTAACTTTGGTGTAATATGACTAAGTTAAATAAGTGAACAGACAAACAGGCAGAGACTCACCACTGAGTTCTTCATGGTGGATTTGACACTAAACCCCTCCGACTTCAGTTTGGGTTTCGGTCTCTCGAAACTTCTCATGTTTGCACACGGAGACACG
Organism: Clarias batrachus; assembly: GCA_003987875.1. NCBI lineage: Eukaryota > Metazoa > Chordata > Actinopteri > Siluriformes > Clariidae > Clarias > Clarias batrachus. The sequence continues at coordinate 610,564 of QMIH01000321.1, forward strand.
GAGCACAGCGCCAGGATGAAACCTGTGGAATAACTTTAATTATAATCAATCAGAGGCTTTCTAATCACTTTCTCTTCCCTGAACTCTCTCACACCGCGCAGACTCTGTTTGCGTTGCTAGGGACACACTGCCGTCGCTATGCAACAGTCACAATAGAGCGACGGCACCTGCACCGGAACCGGAAGTCGGCGGTGATTGCGCGCGGTCACGTTTCATCTGATTTCAGGTCGCCATTATTACGCTTTCATTTCCGGGTCGTGATGATACTGCGGAAATTTTTATAATTAAATTATTTATTATTCCTGGTGATTTGTTTACTTATGTACTTACTTACTTATTCCCAGAATGAACAAACCTAAACTAAAAGTAACTAAAATATTACATTATATGTATAATATTATGATGTAAATATATTTAAATGTGTACATATTAGGTTAGATATGTAAACTATACGTATATATAAACAAATAAAGAAAAGTTAAATGTTGTGTTATAATTGTATTCGTCTTATGTTGCAATAATTCTTAATGTCCGAAAATGTAAACTCACTCACTCACTCATTCATCATCTATACCGCTTAATCCTGTATTCAGAGTCGCGGGGGGATAGATTTATAATCACTCATTCATATTCTATTCAGCTTCTCCTGTATAGGGTTTGGGGGCCTGGAGCCTATCTATCCCAGGAGACTTAGAGAACAGGGCAGGATACACCCTGGACACGGTGCAAATCCATCACAGGACACAGACACATACACACACTACGGCCAATTTGGGAATGCCAATTAACCTAACCTACATGTCTTTGGACTGTGGGAGGAAACCGGAGAACCCAGAGGAAACCCACCAAGCACGGGGAGAACATGCAAACTCCATGCACACAGAGACGGGAATCGAGCCTGGCCGGGAATCAAACCCGGACCCTGGAGGTGCAAGGCGACAGTGCTAACCACTACACCACTGTGCCACCGAAAGTTTAAACTTTTTATTTTTATTTTATTCTGTTCTATTTGTATAATGCTTTTAACAAAGGCCGCAAAGCAGCTTTACAGATTCTAAATATTTATGCAATTTAGAATTTGAAAAGCGTGTGTATATTATCTAATTTGTGAATATATTATTAATGTAATATTTAATTATCTGAAAATTAACATCCTACAACATTAGCAAATTCACCCAAAATGCATTAAAATGAAATAGGCAATTATATTATGCGTAGTTTCATTGTCACTTTCATGCCGTTCTTTGCACAATTATCACTATTAACTGTGCAAAGAACAACCGGAAAGTGACAACAAAAACTGCTGTCACGCTGTTTGACAAACTTAAAATCGCACATCAAGGCTGACTGCAATTCACTTCCTTTCACTTACTAATTACTTTTATAACTTGTGATCTATATGCTTGTTTTATGCCAGTATATTTAGTGGTTTTTTGTTCTTAGCATTCCACTAGTAACTTCTGGTGCCTACTGACAATGTGTAAGATATACAAAGTGCAATCACATCTACAACCCTACAAATGTTTGTATTACTGTCAGCACAGATTATTTTTATGCATTATGTTTATTTCATACTTTTTCAGTTTTTCAGAGTTTCATATTTCACTGTACTGTATGTACAGTAACATTTTAAAGCCAAATGGATCTTAATTACATAACATTCAGTTAGACCTAACAATGGTAACGAACCAAAATCATTTCTTCTAGAACCTGAAAAGGAACATCATGAGTCTTGAAATAACAACAAAAACAACAACAACAACAACAACAATAATAATAATAATAATAATAATAATAATAATAATAATAATAATAATTTTTCAGTACTTTCTCATCTTCACAAGGTGAAATCCATGTTCAGTCAGGTTAAGGTCTGGTGAACAACAGCCAGTTTAAAACCTTCCACTTTCTTTTTTGTGTTCTCAGTGTGTTTTGGTTCATGATGATCAGAGGCTCCTCCCTGTTAGTTTGGATGCATTACTTCGTAAATTTGCAGACAGAATGTTTCTGCAGACCCCTGAAGTCATTCCATTGTATCACAATCAGTTACATCATCAATAAAGATGAGCGAGTTTGTTACAGAAGCAGCGCCATGACAATACTTCCTAATGTTTCTGTTATTCGGCCTAATCAAAAGTCATACTTTGACTTGAACACCCCTTGTACGTTTTGGATCGTTAGCAAATCCATTTTTCCCTCCACACTTTTTATTGGCTTTTTCCAGGAAATCACTTAAAGGAAATCACTTTCCTAGAGGTTAATATTAGTCCCAGGACCAGTGCTAGTACAACCTTCTTTCTTCTCTCAGCTTCAGATTAGCTTGATTATCTCTCGGAGACCGCTCTCTGGTCTTCACCTTGATTTATTCTTTTCTACTAAGCAGCAAATGTAGTCTTAACAGGTGCCAAGAGAAAACACTTGGTGCTATGAAGTGTTTAAACATGTAATGTAGCAAGGCACCCCCTTTTCACCATGTTCCATTAGTTTTGGTGACTTGACCAATGGTTGGGTTGATACAGAAGGTGGCATGTTAATATTAATTAAGATTAATTTCTATAATTATAATTTCAGTCTTTGAATTAGTTATTCATTTCTTTTTAAGAAATTGTGTTATTTTTGTTCCATTTATCTTCTGTTTTCTGCTACAGATAAATGTGCGTTAAATGATCGCAGCCTATTTGTTATCTTCTGACATTTAGATTCTAATTTAGTTGATTTGCTGTAGCAAATGCAAACAAACCTTTTGCCATACAGTATGAGAGTAAAGTGCACATTCTGATTTCTCCTGTGTTTCTCTCTTTTTCTCGTTTCTAAATTTACTGCACTGTTTTGTTGCTCTTGCATTTTCGCCGTTGTTTTTTTTTGCAAACGTCTTGCTGCGATTTAGCTTTTCAGCATTGTACAGTACATTCTGGTTTCTGTTGTGTGTTTGGTTGTCTTGAGAAGTTTTCTGTTTTGTTTATGATGTGTTTCAAAAAATGCTTTTCTTATTTAGGTTTATTGTTGTTGAAATTTTTATTGGATTTTAGCAATTTTTGTGATTCTTTCTAACCAAAATCACAATTTGTAACACTTTAAGCAAACGTTTCACGTCTTTTGCACAAGCGAAGATGGCGAAGTGATGATGCTGAAACGTTCAGTCTAAAGGCTGATTAATACTTCTGCATCAGGGCTACTCTGTAGGCCTCGTGTAGCCTCGTACCCAACACCTGACCCGCACCTCCACAGAAATGCGACTGCACTACAGACCACAACAACTGGGATCGGTCCGCCTGGTAGCATCACATTTCCGGCTTCTTCTACGCTTCCATTTTTAACCTGCTTTCAGCATCGTACTCACGATCTCCTCTGACTTGCAGCTGAATAATTGGAACAATTTTCAAACTTTCATTTTGAGTAGAAAAAAAACACTGCATTTTTTTTAGATGAATCCAAGATCAGATAAACGACCATACTTGGATAAATTTGTTTTTGTGTTTTTGGCTTGTTAACGATGTTTTGAACAGATACTGTATATACTGTAGGCCACAGTCACTTCATTAGGGTGAAATTATCAGGGGAATCCCAGGGGCACTGGTTCTGATACACCCTGGACTGGATGCCAGTCCATCGCAAACACACACATACACACACACACACACACCCTGTACAGGGTTGCAGGAGGCTATCCCAGGGGATATCCTCAGTGTACTAGGCGGGGTAGACCCTGACGCGGTGAGAGTCCATCGTAGGGCTCAAGCACACACACTCACATACAGTACTACAGGCAATTTAGAGAGACCAATTATCCTAATCTGCATGTCTTTGGATTGCCGGAGGAAACCGAGGTACCTGGAGGAAACCCACCAAGCATGCGGAGAACATGCAAACTCCACACACACACACAGACCCCGAGGCTGGAATCGAACCCTTGACCCTGGAAGTGCGAGGTCACGGTGCTAACCACGCCGCCGCCGGCTGTAATTCTCGTTACTTTCATTTTAGATTAGGTTTTTTTTGCTGAATAATCAGACCATTGCTCTTTTCCGCCTTGTTTGCTGGATGAGGTTGCCAACATTATATACTTAATCCAAGTTGGCATCCCTGACAGGCCTAGCGTTTGTCTGCTAAGCCTGGTGAGAATACCACGGCACTTTATCATTCCAGTTTAACAGTGCGGCGATTGTAGCCTGCAGCAACCCCTCGCTTCACGTGCCTCT
>QMIH01000321.1:615607-626491 GCA_003987875.1 Clarias batrachus
CACACACACACACACACACACACACACACCGAGGCAGCAATTAGATGGACATTAATGGAGTACAATGTGTTTGGACATCATTAGCACACACACACACACACACACACACACACACACACATGGGCAGGCACACACTCACATATCCACACACTTAGAGGCAGACAGAGAGCCAGAGCAGGATATGGACATACACAGTGGGAGTTAGAGCACACGCCTCCATGTGTCTGCCAATTACCAGGCCCCAAATGGCCCATTAGGATGGAGTGTGAGTGTGGCCCTGCTGGTGTGACATGCAGCACTGCTTCAGACACACACACACACATACACACACACACACACACACACTCCTGCAGTCACCCTGAATGCAGAATGGCTCGGTTTTTGAAATGAAGGTGACAGCTCATTGCAACAACATTAAGGTGAGGCCATTGTCTCCAGTCACTGCTGAACTCATGTGAGTGAAAACAATATGGAGGAACTTTTAACCAATCAGATACGTCTCTGATACTCTGAGCTTCTCAAGGCTTTGAGAGTTTTAACACACACACACACACGCACAAAGAGTAAGTACATAAAAAGAATCACATTAATACACCTGTTGATTTAATCCTTCTTTGTATGATGGCTGAACCGAAAGTAAAACAAACCCTTCCTCTAAGCCATGCGTTCGCTCCATCGTTGACCTCAACCTTCATGTTCCTCGGTTGATGGTGTCAGACTGCCCTGCTGGTCTCTCATTCCTTAAACCTCTTCATCCATCCGTTCACGTTGCTCTCGTCATCTCCGTAAACATTCAGCTGGCTTGTGCACGGCTTGTGAGGTCGAGTCCCTTTATATAGAGGAAGAGTTACTCCACCAACATACAGTATGCAGTTTTAATCACCTAGATCAATTACTACAAGGTTTTTGGCTGCTTTACTCTACTTTTGTTAGAGCCCTTGTACAATCATATATGCGTTATGTTTTCCATTAAAGCGAACTTATTAAGAAAGCGAAACTAAAGAGGATTCTGTAGACGTACTGTACAGTACAACCCCAGGTATACTGCAGCTTTGTAATATAAAAAGGTTTTCATTCACAAGGTGTCATTCTTTAATTAATTGAAAAAAAAACATTTATTGCCAAGTTGCTACAGGATGAGACAAAATGTGCAGTTAAAGGAAATTAGAAAAATAATTCACGTCGTCTTGTCATTGATCGTTTTCCTAAAACAGTCTGAATTCCGTTCGATCGAAGCGCTAAACACTGCATGCACCTTCGTTTAAAAAAACGTTAAAAATTATACAATACATACGTGATAATGTTGGCTAATGTTGAACATTTAGTCCCTTTTCCCTCCCATTAGAATAAAACCCTTCTCTCTGATCACACTCTAATTACTGTGTTTATTTAAAGGGCAGAGACTAAAAACACTGCACACTTCCAGCCCAGTCGACTGTGCAGTCTCGGGAGATCATCCAGATGGGCCCGGAACAGCACAGAAGGGTTCTGGGAAGTAATTAGCAGCCGAGAAATACAAACACATTTAGACACCTTTCTGAAAAGTACAAACACTTATAATAGGCAAGAACGGAATATAAAAGAAATACAAAAAACGTAGTAGTTTAGCCAAAAGTGAAACAAGCTGTGAAGCAACGTACAGTTCAGCTGGACTAATATGTAAAAAAAAAAAAAAGACAGGGCTTGGTCGAGAGTCATAAAACCAGCTGATGGATGAAATAAATCTGTGCTGAAGACATAATCATCAAAAAGTCGGAACATGTTATTGACCTCAAGGTCGAGGGTTTGAGTCCCCTGGCTTGTCTCTCTCTGTGTGTTTGGTGTTTGCATGTTCTCCCTGTGGTTGGTGAGTTTCGTCTGGGTGCCGTATGGTGGCTTAGTGGTCAGCACTGTCGCCTTGCGCCTCCAGGGTCCAGGTTCGAGTCCCGTCCCCGCGCCTGTGTCTCCCAGTGCTTGGTGGGTTTCCTCCAGCACTCCAAGAACATGCAGATTGGCATTTCCAAATTCCCAGTAGTGTGTGTGCTTGTGTTCCCTGCAACGGATTGGCATCCAGTGCCGCAGCTCCCCTGGGAAAGGCTCCAGGCTTCCGGCGACCCCGTACAGGATGAGCCCTATAGAGAATGAGAGCGTAAGCTTTTTAGTTTTTATTTAGTTCAGCAGCTCTTTTGTCATCTCAAGGTTCATCTTTGGACCCCCCTGCATGCAATCAACAAACACCTGCAACTAATCCGGGAAGCATCTGCTCACATCATCGCACAGCTACTGCATTTCCACCAGGTCATCCTCATCACTGCAAAGGCATCACAACCCAGGCACAACCCCCCCCCACCCCCTATCCCTCGTCGTTTCCTCAGAACCACTTTAACCAGCATTCCTCAAGACGCAAACAAAGCCATGAATCAAAACTCCCAGAACTTCTCAGACAGAACACTTGCCCCAGGAACGTGTTGAAAGAAACGGGGATCGTTAGATGTTCATCGTTTTCTGCACCCACAGTACATGCTTTAGCACCGGGTGAAACACTGACATTTCACTGATGAGCTCCTGCTTCTGGCTGGCAGCTATCTGATACATACCCCAGCCTGTGGCCCCTAAACCTCAGTACTGAATGAACTTTATCAATAATATATTAGACGCTTTTTGAATCATTGACTCAGTTCTGAACAAGCAGGACCTCTTGCCGCGGCGGCTCGGGGTTCATTTGGCCAGGTATGCTGCTATAAAACTCCCTAATTGAGCTTCAGATGTGGACTATAAATATCTTCTATCACAAGCTGTAGCAGGTAAATAACTTAGATACTGTATACTGTTCATTTGCCTTTTAATGCTCCTCCAGTGTCTGAAAAATAAAGAGTGAGATTATGCTACAGTGGATTAGCTTTCTGATGGGAAATTAGAAATATATATATACTTTTTTTTTTGCCAGTGTTTAAAAAAAAAAAAAAAAACAGGTTTAGCCGGGTTAAGGTGATTTTCCGCGGACTGGATGTCGTAATATCGCCACTGTGCTTAGCCTTATTGTCGGGTGGGAGGTGTCAAACTCAGAGACAAGGTCGGATGCCATACAGAGTTCAACACCACCTACATCCTTATTAGCGAATATAGCAAAAGTTGCACTAGCAGTTCGCTGTGAAGAACTTGTGTTTTATACAAATTCCTATTATACAGTACGACGGATATGAATCGGATGAGGCAACTGGCTCATATGGGTAGGGTTTTGAAAACTTGCAAAGAAGCAAAGAAGATTTCTGGAACGATCCTGAAATACAGGCAGGAGTACAAATCGAATGAGTCACCAGGCACTTTTGCATGGCACTGTGGGCACATGGCACCATGCACGCGTGCACATTCCCACCTAGGCCAAATTAGCATAGCATTGCCGCACGACCAGTGTTATCATATTATCCAAGTCAGGTCCAATTAATTAAATCATGTTCCACTGTTTATAATAATGAAAAAGCATTACACGACAGGTGCGCCGGAGACATGATCAGGCTGCCTGTCTGATTCACATCTGAAACGCCGGCCTCCCAGGAACTCCTGTAATGACCTTTTCAAGCATGTGGCTTTAAGGGCTTGGAGCGCGGTCAGGACTGTACGGGGGACGTGGCAATAAGTCCCGGTCGAGTTCCTGTAATGTGGAAGCGGTGCTGATGAATGATTGTGAGTTGAGTTCTCACAGACAGATGGGTCTCTTCCTCAAGGAACAACTGCATTGAGCTCTGAGCCACCTCGGCCTTCTTTAAGCCGTTTGCACCATTTTTACTTGTTACTGTTGTTATGGTGAAGAGTCTCATCGGCGTACTGTGCTTAATTTTTTTTTTTTTTTATTATTCTAAAAAATTTTTAATTGCATTCATGCCTTCATTCAACAGAGATTCCATCACAGCCTGGATTGTCTTCAACGCCTCTTGTATAAATAATTTGCATAAATGTGCTCGTTTTAAATAAAAGTTTTGCTTCTTGTATTGACTTTTGGTATATATTTTCGTTGGACAATTTTATTCTGTTCTTCCATGCAAAAATGATCTAAATCTATCAGAGTGTACAGTAAGGCTGCTCAGCCCTCTTCAAATCGTTCCATGCGATTTCAACAAGATTTCGGTGTGGGCTCGAACCTGGCAGCTCGGAAACAATGATTTTCTTCTTTCGTTTCTGAAGCCGTTTTGTTGTTGACTTGCACTTGTGCTTCAGATCGTTTCAGGCTGAAAACTGAGATTTCTGCAGGTTTTATGCCAAAATTGATTGTTGCAGTATATGGAGCTGTCTGTGATTCCCTCTATCTTGTCTAGCAGCCCCAATAGCATGATGCTGACACCACCATGCTTCACCGTGGTTATAGTCTTATCTGGGTGATGAACTGTCTTGTTTGTGCTCCATAATTTTTTCTTCTTATTATTATACCAAAAGGTTTTACCTAAGGCTCATCAGATCATCACACTTTTTTTTTGCTTGGATGTTTATTTGTCAGAAAGCTCTTCCATCAAGGCAACCTACTCCATTATCACAAACCTGAAGAATAAGACAGATTGTCACGTTGTTACGTGCTGTATAGTCCTTGCCAGACAATCCTGCAGCTCTTTTATTGCTGCTAAAAGTCTCTTAACAGCCTTTTGGGTAAGTTTTCATCTTGTCCTTTCATCAAGCTTGAAGGCACGTCCCGTTCTTTTCTCAGACTTTTTGATGATGGCCTTCACCTGCGCCTTCCGTGATTCCTCTAATATTTTTCTTTTAATCAATACTGTTTGACAATGAGATCCTGTACAAGCTCTTTGAAGACCACACGGCTTCAGAAGTCACATGAAACCAAGACGATGTTAAGAAACGCCTGCATTTAATGGCTTAATTAATGGCGGATATACGTACTGTATTTTAACAACGATGTGTAGACCTCTGCTGCAGGTTTACATACAGTACAGACGTACAGTCTACGGTCTACGCTAAGTGTAATTAGCATAGCATCTTTCAAAGTGTACCCGTTTCCAGAAGTGTACCAGATGGCCTTTATTATAATCATCACACCTCTTTACTCCCTAGTGTAGACGAGAGACTTGATGAACATCATTTCAAAAACTTCACAGATTGGAGATTCTCTCTGTCTGATGGCAATCAACAAAAAAAAACTTAAAAAAAATACACTGTTTTTTTTTTTTTAAGGCAACCTTTATTCATCTTCCTTTTATTCTGTCTCTGAGCTCTCATTCTGTTTTCTTTCTGATTGCTCGCTTGATGTCTGATCCACCCATGCATGTAGGGGGAAAAAAAGTCTGTCTGGAGTTCAGATGCTTGTCAGAAGCCGACTGTCATCCTGCATGCTTTAGAGCAGTGATGCACCCTTGTGTCTGCTCCCTGCTGTAATAATGCTCCAGACACCACATGGCTCGGAAGATAATCTAATCTCTGGGCCAATCCGTGTGTGACTGGGTGAAAATGGCAGCCTTGGCGGATTTCTCTGCCAGCTCATTTCTGTTATTGGGTTCGGGGAATTATACTTATCTTTCAAACACGGGTTTTAATTGAGTAATGCTGCTGGTTTTGGTGCATTAATGTATAAACATAGCTGAAGTACAAGCTTCATGAGGTCTTTTATTTTTTATTCTTAGGCCATCATTATCATACTGTAGGCCAAGGTTTCGAATGGTCCACACTTTCACCATCATCCAGAGATCCTGCATCTGCTCACAACGCTCAGGAGGGCATGGGATCTTGCCCCAATCTCCAACAGTGGCGACCTGGCACAAGTGGAGCTCAAACCCCCTGACCATCCTATTAATAACCCAGAACCTCCACCACCTGAGCCACCACTGCCCCATGTGACCTATTGGGAATGTATTATTTTATTAAGTTTCCATAGTAACCTGTGATATACTGTATTATTGTAAACTACTCACTTATCTTTCCTCTTGTTGCGAAAATCTACGCTAGTGGTTAGTAGGATGTAAAGATACAGTATATTAACATGTCATGAAGGTTTTGGAGAGACTAGTCACAAACCAAACCTCACGTCAGCTCTTTTCTGGATCCCCAGGTAGGCGTAAAGGTTGTTGTCGGGTATTTGTGGAGAACCAACTGCTTCTCAATGTAGCCAAGACTAACAAGATGGTGATAGGCTTAAGGAGGAGGAGCATCACAGCCAGCACCATTATCATCATGGGTTGGGACGTTAAGCAGGTAGACACCAATAGACACCTTGGTGTCCATTGGTGAACTGGAACAGAGGCTGTGTAGAGGAAAGGGATGAGTGGACTCAGGTATGTAGCCAGGACTGCCTTGGAGATGGCAACAGAGCTGGAGAAGCAATAATAAAAAAAAACATCAAGAACCTAATAAAGAAGCCAGGCTCAGTCGTGAAGTCTGGAGGATCTTGAGATGGTGGTGGAAAAGAAGACAACATCTCATCCCAGACCTATAGGCTAAACAGCGGAGCACCTTAAGTAGAAGATTCATCAGCTTTGCTGTGGAAAGAAGCAGTGAAGGAGGTCAACTGAACCAACAGTGATCATGCTGGACAGGAGCTCATCACTATCCCGGGACAAGAATTAAACTTCACCACCGTCAGTATTCATATCTACAGTATATGCACGTCCATGTTACTGCTACTAGTTTATCCCCTTTCTTCTTTTATCATATTCATTCTATATAATAGTCTATATCTCTTTTAGTTTAGTTTAGTCTATCTATGGCATGGTTTAGCTGAAAGCAACATACAGTATGGGGGCTTTCAGAAGCCTCCTTCCTCAGGATAATTTTATTTCGTAAAAATATGTTTAAAAAATAAAATTTCCTCTCTAATAAAATCAAATTTATTTATTTATTTATTTATTTATTTATTTTTATGAACAACTGAATTTGATCACAGCACTTAATTTAATTTATGCTCGCCATCCAGATTATACGGTCAGGTCAGGTATTATTATAATAATAATAATAATAATAATAATAATAATAATAATAATAATAATAATAATTTATGCAAACTCCAGGATCACGCACGTTTTAAAGTGAGCAATATTCAATTCAATTCCATTTTATTTGTATAGCGCTTTTAACAATTGACGTTGTCGCAAATCAGCGTACATTTTAGCCATTTTAGCATGTTAGCCTTGGGGCAACTTTCTCACTCTACTTGAAAGCGGGAAATACAGTACAGGGCCATTCTAATCTGCTTAATTTAGCATTATTTACTGCATCCTGAAAGAGATTCAAGGTAGTATGTCTGAAAGGTATGGATTTAATTAGCATGAATTAGCATGTTTTCACTACTGGGACTAACAATAAAAACCTTTTTTCCAGGCGCATTTGACGAGAATTCAGGAATTACAATAGCACTTACGCTGTGCACCGTATGCCTCAAGTTTCAGATCTGAACTCGGCAGTTTATCGGGAGTTTTGCGAGTGCAAAACAGCAGCACTCTGAGTAAAACTCTTTAACCGATTAAGGTTGATTGTGGCTCATTGTGGCAGCAGACGTAATAAAGCGAATAGAATTTTATAAGTAAAGCTAAAAAAATTTTTTTTTTTAAATATAAAACTATTTTGCAAGCTATCTTCAAGTGTTTGTATGATTGAAAGTGTGTATTTACTGTGTGTGTGTGTGTGTGTGTGTGTGTCTGGACATGCTCGGTCATGACTGGATTTTCCTCTGGGGATCTCTACTGTCCATCCCCTATTATTAGCTCATAGCGGGGACTCTTTTTTGCAGGCTACACACACACACACACACACACATTCAGTACACACACACACACACACACACACACCTGCTTTCCCACAGCGTAGTGTCCCCCTCTGCACCGAGGCTGGTTGGTTGTTTTAAGGGATTGAGGGATCCAAATGAAATTTGCTAATTAATTTTAACGATGTTTGTTAACAGGAGAACTAGCCATTTGGTTCCAGCTCCTGATGCAGAGAGGGCAGATGTTGTAGAAATCAGGCTTAATCGTTAATTAGCGCGGCTAGCAGACTGCAGGCGCTCTATCATCTGCTCTTAAATGCCAACATCGACATGCTGTGTGTTCTGCCTGTACGACTGGCATGTTTTGCCTCTATGTATTTTAATTGATTCATGGCTAAGGCTACATTCTGATTACTACAACAGTAATATACTGTAAGTGTTTTATAACTGGACTGGAGCAGGATGCCTATCATGGGGGACTCGGGGGACGGGGCGGGGTACACCATCGTAGGGCACAATCACTCACATGCTAAGAGTCATTTGGGAACGACAGTTAGCCTAATCTTTGAACTGCGGGAGGAAACCGGAGTACCCTGAGGAAACCCACCAAGCACGGGGAGAACATGCACACTCTTCAAAACATCTTCAAAACCTCTCTTAAGCACTGAAAGGATGGAAGTCGATAGATTTGTCGCTAGAGTCATTTTCTTTAATAGTCCCTAAGCTTGCCTGAAAGCGTCTCAGCTCCAGGGTTCCCGGTTCGATCCCGAGCTCAGGTTCATTTCGCATCTTCTTCACTGCAGGGGTCGCGTCCAGGTTCTCAGGTTTCCTCCGACCCCCCCCCCCCCAAAAAAAAAGATTTTTTTTTTAATGACTTCTTTAAAATCGTCCCAGTAGGAAAGAGCGATGGTTTTACTTTCAAAAGAAGCTTGAAAACGGCATGAGTGTAAATCTCTTATGCAGGACTGCAAGATTTCAGAGAAATCCCCTGAAAAACCTCATAATTTTTCTTCCTCTCAATAGTTCTCAATTGTTTCTGTATTCTCTTTTATTATTCATCATCCTTAAATGCATTTCGTCTTTGTTCTCCGTGAGCATTACAGTGCAACGTAACTTCAAAAACTCCATTCTGATAACATGTCCTCAATTCAATTATAAAAAACTTTATTCATCCCCGGGGGGCAATTTAAGGCACACAGGGTAGTACAGAAAGACATTAAACCACAAACATTTATACATCAAGATGTTTAGAAGGAATGAGGTGGCGTCAGTACGAATAAAATAACATCAAATAAAAGTGTTGTAATGATAATAAATGGAATTAGTCTGTGCAAAACAATTAGTGCTGCAAGTAAACAACTGTATTAATAGCTAATGGAGTAAAAAGAAAAAAAAAGAAAAAGCAGAAGAAAGAAGAAGAAGGTCACATAGATGGTGTTAAATAATAAAATGTAAATGAAATTGAGAATATTATTGTGCAGTATGTAAACATTGATGAACAGCAGCAACTGTTAACGTTACTGGAAAATAATAAACCATTTTTGAACATAAATGAATGAATTCATTTTATCTCTTGATATCTACTACAGTCCTTCTGCTGCTCTTTCAAAGTACAATCTTTCAGACTTTTTTAATTGAGCTGGACTGCAGCTTATACACTAAATTTTCGTGATTGTGCCAGTCTGTTATTTTCTGCTTTGCTGTAGCCGCCGTCATATCTGGCTAAGATATGAAACCTGCAGATTTTGCGATTGCTGCACGAAGCTCGAGCTGAAACCGAAGAGGGACGGTCCTCCGATATCGTCGAACAGTAACGAGAGAGGAAGTCTCGTAGAATAACTGGAGAAATTGCGGTGGTGGAAATTGTCTAGCAATCGCTGTGAAGCTGGAGAGAGGCGCAAATGGCACTCGTGGTGTCAATAAGTGCACAACGAGGTGAAACGGGCAGCTTTCACAGGCACTCAACAGCCATTACGGAGCTGTGTGGAACAAACCCATTTTTCTGCCAAAATACAGGCGGAAAGCTGTTCGGCTGGATGGATTGTCTCGTCTTGCTTGGCATAAGGTTGCCGCCTGAGGTGCACTACAAATATTTCATTTTTATCCCTCAGTTCTTTTAAAAGCTTTTTCTTTTCTTTTTTTTTCAAAGATCGTGCCAGTGCACAGGTTCTTGTGTTTATGTTGCGGTTGCATATTTAATGCTAGACCTCCTCATGACCCTGAATGTCACTCATCATCACAGTCTGACCAGCGGGCATGGACCGACTGTTTAATAAATTGGCATCGTAGATGTTTTATTGTAAATACAGGTTTTTATTCCCAACGTTCATTCATTCATTTATTCATCTTACTCCTGTTCAGTTTGATCCCAGGATCGGCATCTTACCCCTAAAATATTGAGTGGGAACAAATCTTGGATGGACCAAGGATGTTACACACATTGGGGCAATTTAGGGAAGCCAAACGTTCCACCCCATGTAGTATAGTAAGCTAGAGGTGGAAATGCATGTCGGAAATATACTGTACATCAGCAGTCAGACCAAAAATAATAAACAGATGGCCTGAGTAACTGAAAAAGGAGAAAATAACTGTAGTAGTAAAAGTACACGAACAAACAAATGACAAACTGCTTCTCTTTATGGCTAACAGTCAGACAAACATCCAACATCCAAGTCAAACAAATACACGAATCAAGATAACACAAAGTCAAATAATTTTACAAAACAAGCCAAATCAAACACTTACAAAAGAATAAAGACAAACAAATCCACAAATCAAGTCAAAGGAATCTAGAAGACACCACAAGTCAACCAAATTCCCCCCCAAAAAAACAAGACAAAGAAAATCAAACAAATCCATAAAAATAAAAATCTACAAGTCTGACAGTTTCAGACAAAACAAAACAAACAAAAAATAAACAAATCCAGAAATCAAGATAAGAGCAGGTTAAACAAATAAAAAAGTCAAGACAAAGTCAAACCTACAGTATGTATCTACAAAATAAGACAAATCAAATGAATCCAAAAACAAGACGAATCCACCAACAACTCGAGAAAATCCACAAAAAAGGCAAATCAAAATCAAGTCAAACAAATGTACAAAACAAGACAACACAAAGTCAAATAAATTCACAAAACAAGACAAATAAATCCACAAAACAAGACAAATAAATCCACAAAACAAGACATATAAATCCACAAAACAAGACA
>QMIH01000321.1:627071-659588 GCA_003987875.1 Clarias batrachus
ATAAATCCACAAAACAAGACAAATAAATCCACAAAACAAGACAAATAAATTCACAATACAAGACAGCACCAGTCAAACAAATACAAAAACAAAAAAGACAAACCAAATCAAGAAATCAAGATAACAGAAAGTGAAACAAATCCAAAAAAAAAACCAGACAAAACAAAATTAAACAATCCCATAAACCAAGCCAATGAAGACAAAATAAGTTGAACAAATAACACAAACAACAACGTGTGAAGAATAACAGACTGATAGACAACCATGTGTTAAGCATCAGACAGACCGCAAGCTGAACTCAGGCTAGAATCAGAGAGCCTGGAGCCATGAAGCAGCGACTCCACCCGCGGCGCAGCGCCACCATGCTGGGAATCATTTAATGAAATGAATATTTGCTCTGTTTGAGCACACGGATAAATCCACACATCGCTATAGGCCTCTTACCAGTTTTGCGTAATGTAACAGTTGCTTTGCCATAAAACATGTGCAGAGGAACAGGTACCGAGCCAGAGACAAGTAGCACGTCCACAGTTTCAGAAAGTTTCAGTTTTCGATAAGAATTGGGGTTTTTAATTTGAACTTATGTTTTTGATTATTTAATATCAGTCTAGGCAAGGTGAGACACTTACAGTTTATTTATATCAGTGCCGTTCACACACAGTGCACTGTAAGCATCAGATTAATATCAGAATAAGTCCATGGGCTCTGGTTCCCTTTTATTTATAACCAGTGTGGAATTATAGTAGATTTATTTTAAAGGATGCCATAAGCATGTTTGAAAAAAATCACAAACACTAGGGGCGGCATGACGGCACAGCAGGAAGCTCAAACACCTCGCAGCTTAAAACTCACACAGGTTTCATCACGGTCCCACGTAAGTGGACTGGAAACGTTATGAAGGATTATGGGTAAAGTTAGCAGCAGCCGAGTGAATTTTTCTCCAGATTCACCCTGACCCTGACCATGATAAGGCAGTCAAGATGAATAAATGAAGTAATGAACCATGAACGCTAAACTCCCCCATTTCCACCCAACCTGCTAACAAAATCACTCTTTTTTTGTCTCCAAATAGAGCATATTTACAAGATGTATTTTTTTTTTTATGTGGAGTCGAGAGAAGCAATCCACCAGCAACTCAAGGAAAAAGAAATAACACAACAACTCAAGGTTTAAAAAAGATAAAAACCATAGGAAATTTTACAATGCCACAGTTACCCTAGTAGTTTGATGCTACCTGTACCATGGGATATAGTGGCGTTGTATTTTTGACAGTAAAATGGTACTTATTTGCTGATACAGTACATGCACCACACTACCACGGTACATCATTTGGTATAACGGTACATGTACTAGAGCATAGTAACCGGATCTACAGTAGCATGTAGCGCAGTGATGTGCTGTCAGAATGTTTGGTTCATGTAGCACAATGTTAATATTTATGCACTGTATTATATAAACGTGAATTAAATACCATAGTAAACTCTTAATATTTCATGCAGTAATACAGTGATACGTCAGTATACGCATTTGAGGTGAATTTAAGTCAATTTGACTCCTTATGTGAGATTTTGTATTGTGAAACGCATTGTCCCATAGGAAATAATGTAAATGCAGATAATCCGTTCCAGACACCCACAAATATTACCAATATTACCGATTTCCAACACTATAAGCATATTTTTGCATATAAGAACAATCTAAACATTTAACAAATAAGGTAATGTAAATATAAAATCAATAGACATTAAACCTCACTTAACCTTAATTTATGATTCCTCTCGGCACCGGCTGCTTTAACAACCAAACTGCAAGCGGCTCCCTTTTCTTCTTTGATAACATTCTTGGGAGCCATGGTGCTACGTCTTCACTAAATCTTACACAAAATGCAAAATGCTCCCTACCTGGCTTTACACTGACACAAACAACATCAGTGAACATCAGTGGCTCCCGGATGTACTCGCAACTTAGCCGGCGTTCGATTCAGCTCAGTTCGTCAAATTTCTTGCAGAATTTCCGTTTTTAAGCTAAAAGTTCCTGAGGTGGGGCGTTCGTATGCAGAGGTACCACTGTGGGGGTACTACCTTTACTGTTCCATAACAGTAGTATGTACTAACATATCTAATATGGTACAGTGTATGTATGGTACATACCGTATTAGATACCTGCTGAACTTTGGTGGCCACTGGGGTACCCAATAAGTACCATGGTATTTACCAATGTATTGTGGCACACACCACAGTACCTACCCAGGTACTACTGTATTTACAGTCCTATAGTGCTTAACATGGTAGGGTCTCAGTTTCTTTCCACATCCCATTCGAGTATATGCATCGGGTACTCTACTGACTCCTCCCGCCGCCTTAACAGTGTGGTATTCTTGCTCACTGACTTGAATAAAGCAGTTTATTAAAGATGAATGTAGTAAATGAATGAACAAAGAGACATCGTGTATTTCGAATCCAATCCACACTCAGACCCTTTCCTCTTTCCGGCGCTGCATGTTTTTCGTATCGTACCGACTCTTCCTGCCTGTTTTAATATGCTCCTGGCTCTGTCTCTCAGCACGGGCTGCTGGGTAATGTGCATTTCTGTCTTATTAGAAGATTTTCCCCCCCGAGGGAGGGGGTGTCACTGAACATCACAGGAATCTATTTAAAGCTCAGGTTGCCACTCATTTGCTGAAATAACTACAGCCGGAACGAGTTTTTAACTACAGCGCACTCTACCTCTCATTAAAACTACAGTCTCGGGCGGTGATTTCAGCGGCTGCCTGTGTCCAAACGCCGGCAAACTGATTGGCTAACAGGACCCACAGAGAAGTGCGACTTTCCACTACAGGATTATTGATTTCCAACTGGAGGTGCGAGTGTTAAAATTGCGCAAATTCGTCCCTGCAATTTGAAGAATTAGCTGCCATCTTGTGAGGGCTCCTTTTTTGTAGTTGATGTTAAAGATGATGTAATAAAAGTAAGTTGAGCATTCGCACCTGTGACGCTAACAGCATTAAAAAGCGAACTTGTTTTCTTTACCATATGACCCTCGTCACTCATCTACACTAATTTGTTTTCCATTTTAATTTCGATCGCGTATTGCGCAGGTTCTTGAGTCATCTTGCTAATTTGCTTTACACACAAGCGTGGCAAGATCCAAGCTCGCCGAAGGCCACAGTACGGTCTCTCTCTCTCTCTCTCTCTCTCTCTCTCTCTCTCTCGCTTTCATGTTGTTCTGGCTTTCTCTAAGATTACAAACCAGCATTTTCATCTCAACGCCTTCACCTTCTTGTTCCTGTTGCTCCTTGTTTCTGTAACGGTACAACAAAGTGGTTTTCTTGTGGGAAAATAAACAAAAGTTTCCCACAGTTTCATGAAATGGTTTATTTTGGTTTTACACTACAGTAATTTATCAGTGGTAGCTTTTCTTTATTAAGGACGCATTGTATGTCTTATCTTTTTATACTGTAGTTACAGTTAAGGCTGCAGAACATCCACAATAATTAAAACTTACAATAAAACAGACGTTCCTTTCCCAGCTCTGCTTTTTTCTCTGCTGAAGATGAGACAACAAATAAATCGCAGCTTGTTATTCTACTAAATAAATAAATAAATAAATTCCCATGGCAGGAAACCTACAGTTTTACATCATAAACAATAAAACTCTTTACAAATAACTTTAAAAGCCTGTTTATACAGATAAAGTATAAGGATACGTGTATTAATACAAACCTAACCTTGTGACAAATCAGAATTGAGAATTCAACAGCACTATACAGAATAGACCTTTTGCACCTGATGTCACAATGTGTGGCCCCGCCCATTTCTGGACAGCAACATGGATGATACTTGTCAGATGCCGGCGCCAAAATTAACACACAAACCCAGTCACTTTGCCAGAAGCACTTTTGAGGAAGAGCACACATCTGATAATGTTACGTCATCTTGGACAACACGCTATCTCTGCAGTAAACCGTAAGACGCCTCTGAACCGTCCATGTGCTTCTGTTTACAGCTAGCATGAGCCACAAAGCTAACTTCCATCCAACACAAGGCTGAGGACCAAATCCCATTCTAACCCCTGATCAAGGGCACTACTTGCAGAGTTGAACAAGGGATTGTACACCCTACATAGCACACTAGCTTTCCATTTAACCCTATTTGAGATGTAGTTAGCTACTGTATAACTGTTAATTAGCTATTCATTAGAAAGCTTGAAATGCTTTTTACGTTACCTGCACATCATTTTGTGAAGCTTGAAGCACAGCATTTTCCACAGCATTGTCTCATTTGCGACAGAAGCACTGATTGAGCTAACGGTAATGCTAACGCTAATGCTAACAAACGCCACCAAATTCAGGTGGAATCACAGATTTGTCCAGCGTGTGAGAGAATGACATTATGACAATGATTCATAGTTATCAGCTGCAAATTATTATCCTTATTACCTTCTTCATCCACTTTCACACGCTTGTTTCTCTTATGAATAAGACACACGCCATGACTGTATCCGTTGCTAGGTTAGTCTTATTTGTGACAAAGCATCAGGTAATCAGGTCCGTTATCAGGTGATATTTCTGGTCTTTTTTGCTTGGCTCTAAAATACACCTTGGATGTAATAAGCAATGAAAATACAATATACAGAAGCCTAATGTCGGTTAACGCCGATTCTGCCGTCCGCTGATGTGACTGACATCATGGTAGGAGGAGATAGTCGTGAGAAAGCATACACCAAAGAGACCTATTCACCGGACTCGGCCTCCGTGGCCCTCTTATAGGCCGTGGATGATGGCGACAATTGTTAGACAATTATCTAGTGTACCATGTCCATATCCATGTGAGTTACGGCGCCCCGCCCTGCCCCTGTACACAGCGGAGCTGTCCGTGGTTCCGATGTAGGGAGACGCTGGCGATCAGCCCGCCGTCACAATATGTTTTATAAAAAACTTTCAGCTTTATCCTTTATATGAAAATAATCCATAATGTAAAGTTATGAAATATGAAAAGTTAGTTGTAGGATCCAGAACAATCATAACATTGACTGACACCTTCGCCTGCATTTGCATTAATTTCCCTTCATCAATATTTCTTCTTGTAGAAAATAATCCTAGGTTTCAATCCTCATAACCATCATAATTTAGAGCCGCCTCATTTGTTTTACTTCACCCATATGTCTTGTTCTTTTTTCCCCCATACTTTAATGTGTTTTATTAGCATGACTGACTTGCAATATTGCTAAAACAATTACTAGTATTAAAAATCCTACTGCTCATAAAAATAACCGTGTCCTTATAAATAAATAACCGTTGTGTATATTATGCATACGCACCAATACATAGTCATATACAGTTAAAAAAAAAAATTCAAATACAGACACTAGCCTCAAGTGTGTGGCAATTAAAATGCACCGAGGCGAGCATACTGAGTTATTGGGTTAGAGTATTATTCATGTGTTTATTTGAAGTTTTAAAAAAAAATTTTTTTAAAGTAATCTATTGCTTAGTTGTTTGTGTGCGTTTGTGTTAGTGTGTTTTGCCTAATACGCTATGCATTATTGGCTTTTGTGGTTTGCAGCAAGGGCAACTCCGGGATTCTAACCTTCAGCCACACTAAATGATAATTTATGATGTGTGAACAATAAGGAACTACGCAGGATCTGCTGCTGAGTGTTAAAGGACACCATCACTGAATGTTTATGTTTGTGTGTGTACGTATATACAAAACTATATATCAATATATCTAATCAATGATTTATCTACAGATTACTTATTGCTCCCTAAAAAAAACACTAATAGAGGGGTAAACCTAGAACGATGACGATGATAAAAGGGGTTTTTGTTCATGAAGATAATAAAAAGGGCACATCGCGCAGCCTTCATGGGCAAAAAAATGATGAAATGTGAAATGAACATTGAAAGTAGAATCAACCTGTAATCAGGGGAAACAAATATGTATGACTGACTGCAATCAGTGCGGTTAGAGGACAGCTCACCTAGAAATTAATTCAGCTTTTTTTTGTGCAAAAGAATTGAATGACCCTCATTGTCCTCTTCATCTACCGTAGAGATTTATTTACCGTGGAGATTTATTGTGAACTAAAAAAAAAAAAAAAACACTCAGTCATGCTGCCTGTATTAATAATGCCACTTCTTTGTCTTGTCCACTTTCAAATGTTCCCATCTTAATTTTGGTCTGGGTTGTTTGTAAACGATATCACACTCGAGGTCATGCTGTTGTACAGAATATCATCACAGCTGAAATGAAGTCTTAGGCACGACGGCACAGATCACAGCCGTGCAGATATTCAATACAACAGCACGACCTCGAGTGTGATATCGCTTTTATACAACAATTTCACGAACACCGTTTATTATCAACGGATTATGATTTGTTTCTTTATTTAACAGTTATTTTGCTCCGCCCACACATATCCATGTTGCCTGATGTGACTAACTAGCCGAGACCGGTGGAGCTGGTGACCGACAGTTCGCGAGCGACCGTTAACAGGAGGTGAGAGTCGTGTTAAACTCTGAGCGGTACTCAGGTGAGGAGAATAAACCATGGAGGTGGTGGACAGTCCTGAGAAACTCACCAGATTTACTGCAGATTTACACTTATTATTGTACACTTTAGAATATCAGCTCCGTTAACTTCCGGGTTCTGGGGTCGAATCCCAAATAGTGTTAAATGGAAAGCTAGTGCACTATGTAGGGTGTACAATCCCTTGTTCCACACACTAAGTAGTACCCTTGATCAGGGGTTAGAGAGGGATTTGGGATTAAGCCTTGTGTTAAAAGCTAGTAAGCTTTGTAGCTAAGCGTTAGCCGTGAACAGAATGACACAGATGGTTCACTTCGGGCGAATACTAAGGATGATGTTAGAACACCTGTGGACGTAGCGTGTTACATTTTGTTAAATGTCCCACATTTACAATTGAGCATTTGGCAGACATCCTTATTCAGAGCAACTTACATTTTATCTTCTTTTTCTCAAAGGGATAAGAACCTACTGTAGATCTTGTTTCCCTGTGCTGTGGTGGTACAGGTGTTACAGAACCATGCTCAAGGGCCCAGCAATGGTTGTTACTGAGGTCTAATGCCTTAACCACTGAGCCCCCAGTGCTGTTATGCTCGATATAGTCACTTGTGAAACACCACTTGTCCAATCAGGTTACTTAGTCGGAACTAACTGTTGTATAATTTGTATTAGACAATCAGTAAAATCTGAATTTTTTTTTTCTCATCACTCAAGACAAAGACTAATACAAGATATCACAATTTTTAGTTTGCTTTATTAGGTCATGTAAAAATATCAGCAAAGTAAATACATCGTATTGTAGTACAGCTAACCAGCCACAAAACTGCATTTCAAGCTTCAGCTGTTAATAAATAAATCAACATTATGCAATAAATTTGTGTAAACCAGATTAAATGCTATTTAACGTAATCATGGACATCGTTCATCTCTGGCCTCAGCAACATCCGCAAACACGTCCGGATCAACCATTTGTGAATTGAGTCGGATTGGATGCAGATATTTTACCCCGAGGCACTGAACACACGATGAGAACCATGAGAACCAACAACAGGTGAAAAAAAAAAAATCACTATTTCTTTTTAGGTCACACAGATACAGTACTGTACTGTGCAAAAGTCTCGGACCCCTCCCCATTGAATTAAATTAAATTAAATAACCTGTTTCTGACTCGACCAAACCTTCAGTTACAGTTTTCATGCGTTCACATTTTGGCAAATCCAACACTGAACCAGTTTCACGAAACTTGGCAAGCCGTTTGCTAACTGTAGCATGGGAGATGGGTGGTCTCGTAGGGTGTCTTGCATTGAAATCTGCTGTAATGACCCGGTTACTGCGTTCACCAGATATCAACACAATTTCGATCCGCTCATCACGTGTTAACCTCTTCGACATGTCAATGGCTGTGAACTTTACAAGAGAAACTTGTAAACAACTCATGAAAGAATAAAGTTACTTTAAAACCATACTTATTACAAAATTCCCAATAAGTTTGATGTGTCACATCACCCTCTTCCTATTGAAAAAAAACAAAAGTTGGATCCAAGATGGCCGACTTCAAAATGGCCGCCATGGTCACCACCCATCTTGAAAAGTTTGCCCCCTCACATATACTAATGTGCCACAAACCGGACATTAATATCACCAACCATTCCCATTTTATTAAGGTGTATCCATATAAATCGCCCACCCTGTACATTACTCTTTTAGCTCTTAAATGATTCAGACGTCACTGTGTGGCTTAACAAACAAAAAACATTCCTCTGAAACTGCTTGGCAGGGACTGGACTGATAACGAGAGACAAAAAAGTCCTTCAGGAATCCTGGAGAGCTCTTCCTCAGGTTTACATTAAAATACAAGACAGTCTGGCTTATACCGTACATCCTGGAGTCCATTGTGTCTTTATGTGTCATTGTGTAATGTTACCAATCTTCGCAGCGCCGAAGTTCTTCTGGCCACAAATATCTAATTCAACCGATTTATCTGTCTCGATAACGTCATGAATATCATTGCCTTAATATATCGACTCAGAGCTTGCGTGGCGTTTTGCTTCGAGGCAGCCGCAGTGTTTTGCTGCTCGTCTCTTTCACCTCGTCAGCTCCTTCAGCGCTATCAACCTCATCAACCAAAGCCGATAATGTTTCTGAGCTCTGCAATGCTTCCATAAATAGTGTCCATAATTGTTTCCTAGCGCAGTCTTATTAAAGCAGACTCCTGTAAAATGCACATCACTTGTTATTTTAAGGCCCTTTCGGAGAGCTTGTGTTTGGAACGGCGCAATAAAATGGCATCTCACCTGCTGAGGGAGTCATAACCTGGTCCGGAGCTTGCTGTCACAACACTTCCTGACTGTAGCGCTGAGTAAAGGTCAAGCTGGTAATGCTCGGAATAAATCAGTTCATCGCTGTGAAGCTTCCCACATGAAGCTTCGAGCTTTGTGTGTAAAAAATGTGTAAAAGAGGCCGACGATGGCGTGGTCTGCGATGAAAGTCTCGGATCTTGATTTATTTATGCAAGGTAGTGAGAGATTAATAAAAAAAAAATTACATATGCAGATTTACTAGTATGTTAATGTCAATGTGTAAAAGCTGCACAAAATATACATTCCTGTGCATGTGTGTGTAGACATATAGAAGGGTTAATGATACTATATAACCTTTATCATTTGTCCTTTAAATTAATTTTAGCATTAGTTTTTTTTTTTTTGCCCCCCAAAGCCTACAGTAGTACAATCAAGAGAATGAAGCACAAAAGAAGGCATTCATTTTTCTCTCCCTTCTATCTAATGACACACGGACACACTGATTCTCGCCTCTCATCCTGATTGCTCTTATTATCTACCACGCAGCTTAACGTATTCAGCCATGTTTGCATAAGAACCTATAGGGAGATTCGGAGTGATTTCTTATTAATCACCACCTTATTATGACCAGCTTGTTTATTGGAGGGAAAAATAAATAAATAAATAAATAAATAAATAAATAAATAAAAATCCATTGAATGATTTGCACGGAATGTTGATTATGTGTCATGTGTAGAATTGTTTTTTTTTCAGCCTTGACAATAAGCATGCACGCAATAAAAATGTATAAACAGATAATAATACATGGCGTATTAATCCTATACGTACAATTTCAATAGGAAATGAATCAGTTGTACTGTACGTCCAGAGTGCGGCGTGTGTTTAAGCATGAAGCTCCGACACGAAGCACAGCAGCTCCAGCTTTTATTAGAAATGAAAGAAATAATGAGAACAGAACAAATACAAGCTAAAAGGATGGAAATTTATTCTGAAGCGTGTATACACACACACACACACACACACACACACACACATACTGGTTTGTTCAAAAGCTTTATGTATTTACCATTGCTCAGAGGCGAGTGTTTGAGGGTGATTATGTATTTTATTAGCTCAGTAGATGATCGTCCATCCGGAAATATCCTGTTCGCGTTTGTGATAATGGCGGTTTAAATATTCAACACCACACCCTCATAAAATAAACTGAAATAAATTCTAATAAGTGTATTGCTAGCCCTTGGCACTAAGCTCAAATGCATGAGCACGATACACACCCGCACACCTACATACTAATAGATGAACGTTTGAACCTGGTGCTTACTTTTAAAGTCATCCAAAACTTTGGTGTGCATAAAGCGATGGCCGATCCGAAGTTTGTCCCGGAGTCAGATGTGTTTTATCAGCATCAGGTAATCAATATCATGATCATGACGCTAACTATGAAGACGACGTCCATAACAGAGCCACTGGGAAGCGGGTTGCATTTGTTTTACTCGGTGTAACCCACTATGCTGTCCAATCATGAGGTGGCTGAAATTCTCCTTGTCTCTTGTATTTTCTAGCTTTTTAGCAATGAACCGTGGTGAGAAAAGATCTTACAGATAATTTAATCTTCATTTGAATACGCCGAACAACAGAATGGCGTTAAAATTGCATTAATAATGAATGTTTAAATACATTGTGTTGCTCATGTGCACGAAAACAAAACCTACCTGTATTCCTAGTCAGTAAACATGCACTGTAGCCTTCAAAACTCAGAGCATATTAGGCAGTATTTATATTAGCTGTTTTTTTTTTTTTAAAAAAACATACAGGGTTCAGGATTGTGCAGTATAGAATGACGTATCCTTCATTTTTTCGGCACAAAACCGGCAATGTGAGGTTTTCTGGTTGTTTTCGGTTGTTTCTATGACCAAATAAGAATAAGAATAAGCTAATTTGAGAGTCCCACGTTTTTATGATGTCATTCCCATATTCCAGGACCGGTAGCATTTACTCGTTATAAAAGTAATGATAACTTTCGTTCTACCGGACATTTCCGGAAACCCAAATACAGTGGAACCTTGGATTACGAGCATAATTCGTTCGGGAAGCATGCTCATATTCCAAAATACTTGTAAACCAAATTGAATTTTCCCATAAGAAATAATGAAAACTCTAATTATTCGTTCCACAGCCCAAAAAAATAAATACATAAAAAAATTTATACAATACATGAAGTAAAAATAAAACAAATTAACCTGCACTTTAAAAAGCCACTGTGACAGATACTGTAAGTGTTTCCATTTGTGCGCGCAGGCGCTGTGTATGTGTGTGTGTGTGTGTGTGTGTGTGTGTGTGTCTCTGTGTGTGTGTGGAATTAGCCCCTTCCCTCGCCTCGTCTTACACAGTAAAACTCCTCCTCCCCCCCCCACCTCACTTTTTTAGTTTCACAACAAACACACACACAACAGAAACACTGTTTAAAAAAAAAAGAAATCTCTCTAAAACAACAAATGAATCAGACTTTACCTTTGAAAAGAATCACGACAGAGCAGAGTTTTCTGTGCAAAGCAGAGCGTGTGTGTGTGTCTGTATGTGTGTGTGAAGCCGGGGAGGGGGGTGTAAAGTGTGTGCGCACACACACATAGGAGACACACTGAAAGAGAGAGGGAGATGTTGATTATACCAGTAATAGACGAGCACTAAGACCAAGCACGGTAGACGATTACCCACAATTCCGCAGTGTAAGAGAGAAAAAAATTATTGGTTCAGTTGTGATCATTTGACGCTCTGTGTCAAAACAAGAGCGTATTTGTGATACATGATGGTCGGCACTCGTAAACCAAGACTTGCTCGTTTTTCAAGTCATAATTTATTACAAATCTTCGCTCGTCTTGTGGAACACTTATAAACCACATTACTCGCAATCCGAGGATCCACTGTACACAGTTTGTAGTCTGAAGACTCCCTGATAACACACACCGGCAAGGCTTCCATGTAAGCACTTTTTCTTTTATTACTCGTCACTGACCCGTGCTCTGCTGTGTTGCACTTCAGTTTTAATTAACAAAGACACTAGTGTTTTTGATTCTTGCCTAAGACAATAAATATCTTTATTTATAACACATTATGTTTCAAGTAATCCAGTTTTGCACAAGGTACAAGGGGTGTTCAAGTCAAACAGGGACTTGATGAAATTTCTGTAGATAGAAGACTTTAAGCACAGTACGGTGATGAGACTCTTAAGCCGCAATAAAACATTCGAATAGTACAAGCGTTATAATGAAGGCCGTACGTCCTTGAATCAGGTAACTTGCCACTGACTTGTGGAACAAAGAGCGTGTGAGCGTCTGTCCGTGTGAACTGTACACACAGTCAAACCAGCACCACTTGCATGTTACAGGGACTCGGCTGGGAGTTATCGCCACGTCCCCCGTACAGTCCTGACCTTGCTCCAAGACATTTCCACATGTTTGGAAAAGGTGTTCATGGGAGGCCTGAAGGCGTTCCAGACGTGAAGCAGATAGTTATTTGTCTTATTTTAACACGCACCCGGCTGCTGCAATGCATTTTAAACGATCACTTAAGGCTATGTTAACATTATGTTTAATGTAAGTCGGCCATGAACCAGACTGCAACACTTTACTCTTACATTCTCTTATTGTTTCTCACTAGTCTACATTTTTTTTATGGAAAATGTCAATACATGTGGTCTTTTTTTATTTCATACTGTATCTACTATATGTGTGTGTGTGTGTGTGTGTGTGTGTGTGTGTGTGTGTGTGCAGGCACACGTACTGGAGCGATATGATCAGGACTTCACAGCTCACTGCCTGATTAATAGACTGCTTCCTCTGTCTCTCACTCTTTGCAAATCTTTTTCTTTCTGCGCTCCTTCTGACTTCGCTGTTCTCTCGGCCTCCATCTGTTTCCTCCGTATCTCTCAAAAGCCTTTCTCTTGTCTTTCTTCTCACTTGTCTCTCTCATACGCCTTCATTTTTCCTGTCAGCTATTTTTTCTCGTGTCATTGTTCTCACATGACTCCAGATAAATCTCTCCACGTATCCGAGACCGCACCGGCTTTCACTACCCTTTTCTGTTTCTGCTGTGTGTCTTCTCCTCGTCTGTCTTTCTGCCGGAAAACCTCAGTAAACCCTTCAGACTTAAGGAGGAATTATGTAAAAATGGTTGCGTTCGTCATGCTTGTGAATATTCACAGTCCGGCCTGGATAAAGGGATGTAAACTTTTGTATTTAATAGCTGGTAGAATCTGGTGGAGTTTATTAGAGACAGTGTTATTACAGTACAGGACACCAGCTATGCAATATTATATAGACATCCTGGAGATGTGTTAAGCCTCAGTGCTTGTGAATTCTGATTAGATGATATGGATTCATTGCAGCTCTGAAGGTAGCTCCATCTGCAATGTTTATATTAATACTCATTTGTAATATATTAGAATACTTTACAATAAGTTTACATTTATGGAAAGCTCAGTAGCATGACTAAATGCTTTTTTGCAGGTGAGGGTGTATATATGTCATCATTTCTTTTGCAGGTCTTGCACAACATTAAACCTAACTCTTGAAATGGCTCTAAATAAGAAGAAGAGGAAGAAGAAGGAAATAATGTACTCATGGACATTATTGCACTACAAAAAAAAATGCAAACTTTAGTAAGAAATCTGACTCTTTCATTCATTCTCTATAGCGCTTATCCTGTACGGGCCACCGGGAGTCTATCCGTGGACTCAGGGCACTAGAAGGGGTATAGCCTGTAGGGTGCCAATCCATCTCAGGGCACATTAGCCTAACCTGCATGTCTTTGGACTGTGGAAGGAAACCGGAGTACCCGGAGGAAACCCACCAAGCACGTGCAAACTCAAGGGAATTGTACCTTGACCCTGGAGGTTTGAGGTCACCACTAGAAATCTGTTGCATAATTTTCTTTGTCTTGTTACATTATGAACAAAGGTAAGGTAAAATTCCTGTCATTACTGTTATCATGGACAACCGACTGTATAAAAACCCTCAGAGCATGCAACATTGGTGTGGTATCGCTCCACATCGGTTTGCATCACACCAGCCTGTTTACGGTTGATTATTTTGCTATGAGTGCACTCCCTGAAGTGTTTAATTCCGTACATATTACTTTAGGTGCTTTTAGCCAGAATAATCCTCTGTGTAATGAAGTTTGTCCCCTCATAGGCATTTTAAGCTCTCTCTCTCTCTCCCTCTCTCTCTCTCTTTCTCTCTTTCTCTCTCATTTCCTCTTTTAGCCAAAACGTGTTCCTTACCATTTCACTGCGTTTAATTAGTTTCCCATAGTGGCAAACAGCAAATTTACATTTTTATAGATTTCCACATTAATTAGCTTGCTCACTCAGCCAAATGCGTTCGTTCTTTATTGGGCCTGCCTTATCCGATCTGGTTTGCCGTTCTCTTCCTGCCACATCGCCTATAAGCCCCATGTAGCTATGCTTTGGCTCAAAATGTTCTCAAACCCGTAAAATTAAAGGGGGGAAAAACATGGATGCTAATTTGTTATTTACTAACTCATCAACTCTTTGATCCTCTTTTGTGCCTCCCTGCCTGGTTTCTCATTTTTTGCTGCTTGGGATGTTTGATTTATGTCGATGCAGATGTTTTCCTCCGTCTCACGAGAGTCTTTCATCAGCCGTAATGTCTACCGTTTGACCAGATCCCGAAACAGATCCTGCATCCACATTCTCAGTTTGGGGGGGGGGGGGGGGGGTTAAAAATATTTATTTGAAGTACACAGTATGTGTCTCAGTTGTGTCCTGAATGTGCCGCTCAATTGAGGCCTGTCTGTTCCGGACCACTTCTGTATCACACACTGTGGCTTTTCTGCTAATGCTAGTTTGAGTGACAGATCAACATTTCCCTCTGCATGGGGAGAATACAGAAAAGCAGCAGTGAAAACCCTATAGTCGGTGATTACTGTAGTTCTAGCAAATACCTGATGATTTAAGAAAACAGGTTAAGTACTGTATATTCAATCATGGCCTTTCAAAGCACGCAAAAGATTGCAACAATAATGAGCAGCAGTGAAGTATTTTGTGACAACAAATTTTTATAAATTAAGTTTATTAACGTAGATTTGTGTTTTAATTATACTTTTGTATGTTAAAGTGGAACAATTTCAAATATCCCTTAAATATAGTCTTTGAGTAGCAATGCCAAGTTACACTTCTAGCTGTTTACGGTCCAAGCACTATGACATTAGCCTGTATGTCTTCGTAGTGTGTGAAAGGCCCACATTCTTCTAAGGATTATAATTTTTTCACATTTTTCCCAGTATTCTGGGCTTTTGGGGACATTTTGGAATCTGCTCTCATTAAGATGCTTGCGAGTCTCTCGCACAAGATTTTGTTGCATAGCTCACACAGTTGAAAGTAAGCGAATGAAACCCTGTATACATTTATAGATTATTGAGCTGAACAACTTTTGGATTGCATGTCATGGGCTCTACTTAACAGGAAGTCAGTTATTTGGGGTTGTTTGCAAAATCATTTTGATATACTCCTCCTAGGGTTTTTATCTGATCGCCAACAAACTGAGCCTGTCTGATCTCAGGACATTAACGATGCAAAATTGCGGAGGGATTTTTAATATCTCAAACGGATCAGCCGTGTTGATGCCTTAAACTTATGCTGAAAAGTGGTTAATAGCGTTCTGTGTGACATTATATTAAGTGACATCACATTGAGTGACATCATAGTTTGATGCTTTTTTTCCAGCATCTGGGGCTTTTTGAAGGTCAAGGTAAAATTTCCCCTTTCCAAAAATGATGTCATAATGGTATCGGTATGTCCGTCCACGTGGCTCAGGGTGCTTGGGCCCGCTCATTGCTGCTTGCAGCTATATTATAATAGTATTATAATTACTTTTTAGTTCTAGCTAGAGGTTTTGCCAACATACATGAGGTTTACCTGAGTGCAGATCCTGACAGCTGCTTGCTACCGTTAACTGCGAACGGAGGGTTGGGTCAACTCACTGCTATGCTTCAAAAGTAATATACTGTATATATTACTTTAATATAATGCCTGTGACATGCTCTTAGTATGACATAAAAGTTCTCTGGTGTTTATGGCAGTACGACATAAAAAACTCACAACCACAAATACCACCTGGATGCCCCTCCTCATTCAATACTTCAATAGATTTCAACCTGG
This sequence comes from Clarias batrachus, assembly GCA_003987875.1. Lineage (NCBI taxonomy): Eukaryota > Metazoa > Chordata > Actinopteri > Siluriformes > Clariidae > Clarias > Clarias batrachus. The sequence goes on from QMIH01000321.1 coordinate 643,076, forward strand.
TTTTGGTACTGGCACTGAGAACCCACTGACGTGAACCGTTGGGAAATCAAACCTTGGCAATACAATATTAAACTCTGGAAGGACAGTCCTGAACAATCAACACTGTGAAAGAAATTCGGTCAGAAAAGAAACAAATCATGAATAGAGATCACTTGGTGAAGTTGCCTTATAACTGACAGTAAAAATCAGAGCTATCTTTAAAAACGAGTGCATTTCCACTTACACACACAGACACACACACACAATGTGATAGGAACCCATTGAACAGCTGTGTGTTTATAAGAAAACTACTTGTTACTGAGACTCACTAGGCTTCAGTTTTCTAGGGAGCATAAAGACTGGACTTTGGAGAGATGGAAAAAGGTCATGTGATCTGATGCGTCCAGATTGAGCCTATTGCAGAGCATGTGCCGTGGGAGGAAACCAGAGTACCCAGAGGAAACCGACCAAGCACGTGGAGAACATGCAAACCCCACACCCACAGACCAGAGGCAGCAAGTAAACCCAAATTTGGGAACACCAATTAGCCTAACCTACCTGTCTTTGGACTGTGGGAGGAAACCGGAGGAAATCCAGCACGCACGGGGAGACGGGAATCGGACCCTGACCCTGGACGAGCAAGGCGACAGTGCTAACCACGACACCACTGTGCCGTCCGAGGTTAAGTTGAAATTATTTATTTATTTCAGTCACACACATACATTTAGTGAAAAGTTTGTCAAGCTCGGTCAGTTCAAAACAAATAGAGACAAGTTAATGTGTGTTAGTGTGAAACACTGCAATAGTTCTGCCACAGGTGGCGTCTTTCAGTTGGCCTTTTATGGAGTTTTGTGGGCGTCGCTGCATGTAAATTAGTTGTTCTGTAAACGAGCTTGGAAACCTATGGGTGTTTGGTATTTATCAGAATACACACACAGAAGGATGAGTGAAATCAGTGTTAAGTAAAGGTTTGCCCTGCCTGGGGTATGTGCATCATCGTCTTTGACTCTCTCCATGTTAAAGCCTTTTTTTTTTTCTGGAGACCGACCTGGCAATAAAGAGTGTTTTGTGCTAGAAAAAGTACTTTCTGTTCCTACTTGCACGCCTAATTACATTATAAATGGGACGCCGTTACTTAAGTGGATCGCTCTTCATGCTTCCAGATGCTCACGGAAACAAACACACTTTCCATTCTCGTTGTCACACGTCAGTCATGACACATCCCTCTGCCACTTCGCAGGGTTTGCCGGGAGGAGCGGTGTGTCTCCGGCCGGCTGCAGCCCCCGCGTCCTTAATTAGAGCTATTCACTAGCCAGATGTTTATAATTAAATTTATACGGCACGGAGCGTAGCCAAATAAAAAGAACAGATACGGCAGCTCGTGTTTCGGTAACAAGGGGGAAAAGACGCTCGGCAGTGTGAAAAAGCTCATTAAGGAGAACAATAAAGTGAGAGAGAACGAAAGAGAGATAGAGAGAGAGAGAGAGAGAAAGGAAAAGCCCTCAGCTATCCTCTCGTCTTATGAGGAGGCCTGTCAGCTTTCTCCGCCTTTTCTTTTCCACTCGTTATTTTTTTTTTTCCCCCATGTGCTAAGAAAACCAGCTTGCGCTTTATCCTCCTCCGTGCTTATCTTTTCCTCGCTTTTAATTTCTCTTCTTTTCTGTGTTGCGCTCAGCCCCGGCTTCCTTCCTCCGTCTCTCAGCAGGGTGGATGATCATGCTGATGGGATATCCCCAGGACAGGAAGAGGCACAGATGGAACAAGCTCGTCTCCAGTAGTTGCGTTGGCCTTCTGCCTTCTTTCTGAATCTGAGCAGCTGCAGAGAGAGAGAGAGAGAGAGAGAGAGAGAGAGAGGACCAGTCGGCACACGGCGGCGGCCGGTAGGACGAGAAGAGAGCAAGAAGGCTTTGGAAGGACAGTAGATGTTAATTAGCACTCAGAGTCGTTTTAAAGGCCCTCATCAAGGATAAACATGTGGCAGCTCGTTAACTCAGGGCTCCTTGGCAAGCGTTCGCAGTGCGGTCTGTGAGGCCATGGCAAGACATGAGGTGTACCGACTCAATCACATGTAACGTGCAATTACAAGCAATCTGTATCAATTTCATTTAATCGTTTGTAAAAAAAAAAAATAAAAAAAAAATGGGGTAGACCTTAGGAATGTTCTGGCATGGCCATCGCAACCCCTGATGGAAAATTAGCCACCCCGGAATTCATAGCATCTTGTTGAATTTGAATTTCTGCTGCTCACAGCTGTTCACAAATGAGCTGGTTATTTTATATACGTTGACACGCACGTGTATAACTGCAGAGTCCCAGGTTCGATCCTGAGCTCTCGTGGACGTTCACACGTTCTTCCAGAATCCAAACAGTCTTCTGGTCTCTGGTGCTGTACCAATAGCGGAAACGGGTACATCAGGCCGAGCACATACAGTAGCTCCTGAGACCCCAGCTCAGACCGTGACACGTCTACAACGATTATAGGATAGGCAGAGGCAAGGGCTGCCCAAATAGAATAGAAAACACTGGAGCAGCAGCGAGCTGACCACACACTCCATTCACAGGTGACGGTGGCACACGGGCGGAGCCGCAACAAAAAGCCTCTAAACTGTAAACTCAAATAAGTTGGCAAAACTTCAAAAATTTGAGGTGATCGGTGACATTACATTTTTTAAGTAATGATGTTTCCAGTTGTAAGTAAACAGAACGATCAGTTTGTGAGTTTGTTGTACTCGTTCATATTAATCGTTCTTTACTTGCATTATTGAGTCGCCTAACTCACACTATTTAATAGCAATTATATATTTATTTGTTGTTGTTGCAAATCAAATAAATCATTGTCGGTCGTTCGGCTGCTCCCGGCGATGGGGCGCCCCAGCAGACGATCCGGTCCGCACACGAGCTCGGCACAGGTTTTACACCAGACGCCCGTCCTGACGCGACACTCCCATTTGATCTGGTTTGGGACAGACACTTCATCCGGCTGTGGGGAATCGAACCCGGGCCTTTCACATGGCAGACGAAACCCCTCCCACTGAGACACCAGTGTCCGATTGCCCTGATGACGTCAGACACAAAGTCACTAGTCTGAAGGATTTTAAGTTGGTGGAACTTCAAGGTGACAGTTACTGTTACTGAAGTACTTACACTTACTGAAAATATCAAATTTGTTCAGCTAACTTGAAAAGTGTCGTTTCTACAAACTCATCAATACCAAAAAGTTCTAAATACTCATCAGGGTCTATTAATCTGAACGAATTGTAATTATTTAAGTTAACAGCACTCAATATGTTTAATCACTTTGAGCATTAGGGTTCATAGTGTACAGTAGTACAGTATATACTGTATATTAATAAAGCCGTAAAATCTCATGTACGCAGGCGGAGCCGCGGGAAACCTCTCCAGTAGTTGTCGATGAGCGTATGGCAAACCCGACAGGTTCAGTATAAAGCAGTATATATAATACAGTATATTAGCGCTACATTTATTTCCTGATTGCCTGGTTTAAGAAGAATTTACAGGTTTATGAGCAACTCAGGAAGTAATTCATTATCTTAGATGTGGAATTGCTGTATTAGCTCTACATAGGATTGCATTATATACTGCACATAATTTAATACAGGATTGTGCAATGCGTTATAGCGTATGGTCTTGTGGGATAATTGCATGATCTCGTACACACACACACACACACACCCACACACACACTTTAATGTGCATTCTAAAATATCAGTTTCATGTTTTTCCATTTTATTTTTATATATCATCAAAGTGTGCAAGTTATGCAAAAATAAATCTGCACAAATATGAATATGATTTGATTTTAAGCAGATTTGAAAGCCGCTGAGTCTTCATACTGTACGTCAGTGATGCAACAATTTGTTTAAATACGTACGTGTACATTCTTATTAGCATCAGTTACACGACTAAATTCCCTCTGTCTCTATTGGCCTTTGTACAGATTTCCTGCGACTCTTCCCTCGGTAGGGAGACGTGAACCTACTGTAGACCACGGCGTCAAAAGAAACGCGCCAGTTTTGTTTTTTTTTTTCTTCCTGTCTGCGGAGTGAATAATGAGAAAGTGAAAGAGTTACAGCACGACTGAATGAGTGACTTTCTCCTCAAAGTTTACTCAGCCTCGACTCGGTAACGAGGGAAGGAGAAGAGGTAAGAATATTGAGATGAGATGAGGCGAGGTGAGATGAGGTGGGACATAGAAATGGCATCATTATCCCCGTCCCTCTTTACAGCGGCGGTTTTTGGCATGACCGCCATTTGTTTCAGTGCCATAAAAATATGGTGCAGTTAAATATAAAGTACCTCGCAGGACTCTGACCTCCGCAGCAGCACTAAAAACTCCGGTTAGTGGCAGTTCTCTTGCTTTAAGAGCACAAAGAAATGACAAGGACGCGAGGGTCATCGGGAACTTTAAGGGGAGCGCGAGCGCTGCCGAGGTATGATGAAAAGAAATGACAGAATTATTCCAACCTCAGTGTTTCCTCCCAGGACCGGTAGACATGAAAGCCTGTGCAGACTTTGCCAGCGCAAAAAGTGCATAAACATAATCTATACATTTTTGCATAATGTATTCTCTTTTTTTTCTCTCTCTCTCTTTCATAGCACAGATGGAGATGCCTACATTCATACGCATAAAGTTCACACAAAACTCGATTCCTTATTATTAGTGAAATGCAAGTTTGGTATGTGTTTTTTTTTTCTTACTTTTTAAAAAAATAAATAAACCAAACTGTTAATTATGATCCGTAGCAGGGGGTTGGGCGGCACGGTGGTGTAGTGGTTAGCACTGTCGCCTTGCACCGCCAGGGTCCGGGTTCGATTCCCGTCTCTGTGTGCATGGAGTTTGAATGTTCTCCCCGTGCTTGGTGGGTTTCCTCTGGGTACTCCGGTGCTCCCTGTTCTTCCTCTACTCTCAGTCTAAGTTCAAAGGAAGTGGACTTAATGTTGCACAAAATATACAGAATCACCCTTGAACAGGAACCCAGCGTTTGAGAACCAGTGCTCTAACAGACATACAGTACACCAGTGCTTCATTGCAAATCCTGACGGCACTTCATAGGTACATATACCATACTAGTTTGTAGCTAATGCATATCCAGTTTGTAGACCATTACTTAAAAAATCTACAGTACAGACCAACAGTTTCTCATTCAGCGAGTTTTCTTTATTGTGTTCTTTATTGAGTTCTTTAGCCCAAACGCGTCTCTTCTGCTTGTTGTCTGTCCTTAGCAGTGGTTTCCTAGCAGATCTTCTAGCATGAAGGCCTGATTCACACAGTCTCCTCTTAGCAGTTGTTCTAGAGATGTGTCTGCTGCTAGAACTCTGTGTGGCATTGACCTGCTCTCTGATCTGAGCTGCTGTTAACCGCCGATTTCTGAGGCTGGTGACTCGGATGAACTTCTCCTCCGCAGCAGAGGTGACTCTTGGTCTTCCTTTCCTGGGCCGGTCCGCATGTCAGCCAGTTTCTTTGTAGCGCTTGATGGTTTTTGTGACTGCACTTGGGGACACTTTCAAAGTTTTCCCAATTTTTCAGACTGACTGACCTTCATTTCTTAAAGTAATGACGCCCGCTCGTTTTTCTTCACTTGGCTGCTTTTTTCTTGCCATAATACAAATTCAACCTCTTTGAATGACAAGGTGTGTCCAAACTTATGCTCTGTACTGTACATTTAGGGGAATTTGGTGCTCTTTCACTAAAAGTTCAGAAATGTATAAAAGGGGCCTAAATTAGTTGCAGTTTGGATTATTAGCGATGCTAAAATATGCCAACGCCAAACTGGACTGATTCAGTATAAAGCATGCATGCACTGGTGGATGAAAAGGTCCAACAAATACAATATACTGTATTTGTTTCCAGATTACAAATAATCTGGCAACCCTGATCAAAAAATAGAAATTTTTTTGACCACTGACAATTCACTTAACTTCCACATAACCTGTTATACAATATAGTCCGATTTTTAGACACATGACCATATGAAGTGCTGTGAATATCCATCAAGTACTAATCCAGATTATTGTATTATGTATATAATTTAATATGGAGAGATAAAAAAAAAACTACCTGTTGAACTTGCTACAAATATTTGAAAATGAAATAAGCAAATATCTTATATGTGCAGTAAGAGCTGGTCGTGATATTAGACGTTCAGGCTACCAGCAATATTATCACCAAGGAAAATATTAGGATGGAGCAATGCTTGGTATTACATGTTCTCACGGGCTGTATAATAAGGATGCTACAGTGTGGAATAATCCAGTGTATACACAAACACGTCCACACACACATGGAGGCGCGGTGTAATTGGGTGGAAGTGTGTTGTCCTCGTTGGAGGACGTCGGGCTCTCTCGAGGTTAAAGTGAAAAGACTGGATGCTGCACTGTATAAGTCTGGTCTTATTGATGCACTGTGTCCAGCGCAGGTGATTTACTTTAAGACTCCACAGGAAGCTCTTCTGCTACAGGTAAATTGACTGGCTGTGTTTATTATTAGTCTGCGCGGAGTGTCTGGTGTGCACACGAGCTGTAACTGCAGAGATGATAACATGGACGCACTGCGCAGTATTTTATGAATACATTTTATAAATACAACTGGCAGGTGTGCCTTAGCGGTTTTTTAATCACCACCAAAGGCCAGCTGAGAGGAGAGACCTTCAGGATTTACTTTAAAGTTCTAAGTGGAAGTAAAAAAATCTTTTTGTCCTGGGAAAATAATGACATAAGTACAGTATAAAATATTCCACAATGATGCTTAAGTATAGTAATGATGGACTCAAGTACAATACGTTCCACCTCTGTCCTCAACATGTGTCCAAAGTCATTTTTATATCAATTATTTAAATCCTGTAATTAAGCGAAAGTAGCAGTTCTCTAGGCCTGCAACCAGCTCGGCTTATGATTTCGACCATGTGCTAGTAAATATTGCAGGGGTAGTTCACTGGCTAGGACAATGGACTATGGTTTGGAAGGTCAACACCACCGAGTTGCCACTGTAGGGCCCGTGAGAAAGGCCTTAAGCCTCAATTGCTCAGATGTATAATGACATAAAAATGCAAGTCGCTCCGGTTGGGGGTGTCTGCCAAATGTCATTCATGTAAATAGTTTATAGCCTGTTCACGGAGTTATGCATAAGTTGCCAGGTGACAAAATACTACACTCCAAATGGTTAGGTAACGCAACACCATGCAGTATTGTAGTGAAGTAAAAGTACAGTGGAACCTTGGATTACGAGCATAATTCGTTCCAGAAGCGGGCTCGTATGCCAAAACACTCATAAACCAAATCAAATCTCCCCATAAGAAATAATGAAAACTCAAATAATTTGTTCCACAGACCAAAAAAAAAATACAAAAAAAAATTTATACAATATATAAAGTAAAAATAAAAAAAATTAACCTGCACTTTACCTTTAAAAAAACTTAAAATAAATCCCAACAGATAAGTGTTTCCGTTGTATTTGTGTGTGTGTGTGTGTGTGTGTGTTGTGTGTGTGTACACAGTAAAACTCCTCCTCCTCCTGTGTGTGTGTGTCATTGTCAAAAAACTCAGCACTCTTAAACCAAGACATGCTCGTTTTTCAAGTCAAGATATATTAAAAATCGTTGCTCGTTCTGCGGAACACTTGTACACCGAGGTACTCGCAATCCAAGGTTCCACTGTACAAACATTTGCTCCAGTACGATGTGATGGAGTAAAAGTAAAAAGTATCCACGAACAAAACTTCTCAAGTAAAGTACAGATACTGTATGTTAAATATGTATACTTAAGTTCAGTAACGGAGTAAAATGTACTCAGTCTCCTCCCACCACTGGCAAACACACATGCATTTAAGAATAAATAAATAATTAAATAAATGAATGAATGAATGAACAAATGAATAGGAGGCACTGGAGGACTACTGTAGGACACACGCACCCGCGTATTTAATTAAGCCCACAGATCAACCGGATTTAAACTCAGCCAAGAGTTATCTGTGCCAGAAATAAATGCAAATAAATAAATAATTAAACAATGCTTCCTTTGTTGTATGAAGAAACTATCGATTTTTATCTGCCCCAATCAATCCGACTGGCACCGCGGGGAGACGCATTAGCTTTTTTCCTGTAAAACACAGACATGCATTTACCATAATTACTAAATCAGTGGAATATTCCCCGCAGAGCCGTTAGAGCATCATAAATCCAGACATTGAATCTTCTCTCTTATTAACATCTCCCTCCCTTACGCAGCAACACAAATGGAAGCGTTTTAATTAAAGTGATTGCGGTATTAACCGTTACTTATGGGCCTGTCAAATGAAGCTGACATTTCTGCAACGGCAATGCAGGCTAAATGATGTACTGTATACACACACACACACACACACACATGGTAGAATTACAGACCTCATAAAGCCATTTAGGCATCAATATTCCCTTCCTTCCCAATGTGACTATAACTCTACATCGCATCATGTCTTCGATCTTCATCGTGTCATCCCTTCAAATCTATCGATTCACTTCTATCAACCGTTTACGCCTGCGCTCCTGTCTCACAAGCAATCACACAGACACACAGTCTCTCTCTCTCTCTCTCTCTCTCTCATACACACACACACACACACACACATACCATGTATATATTGCATATTACCTTTCATGGCAGTTTGACAACCTTATTTCCTGTATGCCCCCCCTATGCACACAAATCTCTTCTAACACACATATACACACTTTCACACACACACACACACACACACACACATATGCACGCAGAGCTCATTACCATGCCGACTCAGGTGGTTCTAGTCTAGCTCTAAAAATTCAAAGCGATAACAGGAGTGAGTTATTTCGGGCCGTTCAGGGGTTGAGGGAGGTGGAGATTTATCCGCACGCCGGCATTTTCATTTGGGGGCGAATAATAAAGCCTCTGATATGAGAGTTAATCACAAGCCCTCGACACTGTGCGCCAATGTGACTGAGTTTTTTCCACTCGCCGCCTCTCGATCCCTATCTCTCATTTTCTTTTCTTTTTTTTTTTCTCTTTCCTGTTTGACTTCTTTCTCCCCCCCGTCTCTCTTTTTTTTTCCCCTATCGTTTCTCCCGGTATAAACGGTCCATAAATCAGGAACACACTGTTGTCCCCCTGAAACTAATTAAAGGCGGAGAAAATATTTTCCTTCCTAATTGAAGTGAGAGATGACTAGATGGAGACTGACATTATTCTATCAGAACTGACAGGAGTGAGATGGGAGAATGAGAGAGTGTGTGTGTGTGTGCGTGTACGTGTGTGAAAGAGAGAGAGGATTAGCCATGCTTTGGTTGAGTGCCCGTCCCTGTTTAATATTGCACTCATGTCCAGTAAGATACAGTAAGAGGAGTCTCTCGGGGTCGACACGTGATGACTGTAGTGATGGCAGCAACTTTTAAATACTGCTTGAAACTTGTGAATTTATGTCTGTTGTTGGCACAAAAGTCTAAAAAAATGATAACAACCCAGCAATGTCCTAGCTTATTAAATGGCAGAATTTCTGACGTGGTCCTTACTGAGTGTGTGTGTGTGTAGAAAGAGCTAGAAATACTGTATTCAATTCGATTCAATTCAATTTTTATTTGTAGAGCTTTACACAATCAAAAGAAGTAAGTGTGTACAATCGTGTTAAGCTAAATATACCCCAGACAACAGGGTGCATGAATGGATACAAACTCACCAAAACAAAACCATTTCAAGCTAATTAAATATTGGACTTTTAAACGAATGGACATTTCCAGAAATCTGGATGTAGATAATAATCCTTAAAAGAAGGATTCATTAAAAAAAAGGCCTTGCATAGCTTTTACTGTACATATTGATATTTGGTCTCTTTTACTATGAATGAAATGTACTTAATTCTGATTTTAAAAATTCCTCTCATTATTGCAGATAATAAAGTCATAAAGTGTTCAGATGCTGGCGCTCGCTATCGTGGCCAGCATTGACCTTTTTGGCAATTCATGCTAAACTGTTTTTTTTGGAAATGGACCCAACGGGCTAGGCTTTGATCCCCTGTGGGCGTGGGTGAAACTTGGGTGCCTGTCATCTAGTCATCTGGTGTATTATGGTGACCAGTGTTATTCAATACATCTATCAGTGGTCTTAATGTTATGACGGATTATATTGTAATAAATTACACAAGTTGAGAGCTTTATTGCTCTGATGCAAACTTGTACAACCTTCTGGGGGGAAAAAATGACCTTCAAAAATCATGGCACGATTCCCAGGACGTGTGTTTTTCGATGTGTCGATGCGCCTTTGCTTTGCTTTGATTTTGTTTCTCCCTCCGTCCCATCTTTGATGTATTTCCTGATTGTGCCCACTTGCCCTAAGTTTGGACCTTGATTAGTTTGTCTACATAAATCCTGTTGTGTCTTTGTCTGGGCGCAAAAGTCTCATTCATTGTCAATGTGTGTTTCCGAGCCTCGTTTCCCTTTAATTGTGTATCACGCTGCTTTGGCGCAGTCTGCTTGTGGTCTGACACACACAATGGACTTCGACTATGATTATCGGATTTTTCCAGAATATAAAAAAAAAAAAAAAAAACCCACTGCATTTGCATTCCATTTACAATCTCCACACGTTTCATTACAATCCTTGTGAGTTTATTTTTGTCCCGCTGCCCTGAAAGAACTCTTCGAGGAGCTGTGTCCAAGAGTCCCAAATAAAATCACTGTTGAATTCACTCTTCATTACCTAACAATATTTTATTCCACTGGCGTCGTTACAGAATAATACGTACGCTTGTAATATTAATACTAATATCTCAGATCAGTGAGGTAGAAATAAGGAAGAGGAATGATATAGTCAGATTACCTTTTGATATGAATCGTAACACTCATCTTAGTAATATAAATATGTTTGGCTCAAACATCATTTCTGATCTTTGTTGAAATTGAAATTGAGACGATATATGAAGGCAAAAAAGGCTGAAATATAAAACCTTGCCTGAACTGAACATAAAGGAACCTAAAGATCTCTAAAGAATCCATTATATATTGTACTACACTAAAGCACAACAATGTGCAGTACAATCAGAAATCTATGAATATTATATTCATTGTTTATATCTGTGAAGGGACATGAATAAACAGGGGACAGGATGTGTACTGCACCAACAGATCCATATGTATATAACTGATAGGCGAGATGTGTAAATGTCATAGCGTGACATCAATATCTTTAAACAATATTACTTTCTTGGAGAAAGCACATACTGTATTTATACCAAAAGACGTTTTTTTAAAAAGTACAACTTTCTTTTGTATTTATAAAAAGTCTTGAACAAACGCAAAGTCTTCCGATTGGAAATGAAGTCTGTATAATTGTCAGGGGTAACCCCTAGAGGGCGCCAAAGCGCCCTGTGTTTTTGTGTTGTGTAGTTCTTTTTTTTTAGTTTTAGTTTTATACTTCATTTCCCGGTTTGCAACTCGGTCAGGTCACGTGGGCGGCGCACCTGATCCGAGTTGGTGATTAGTTGTGTTATAAATAGTTTGGTTTCATTTCATTCAGTCTCGTGTCTTGCATTTGTTACATTAAGTTGAATTAAGGTGGATGTCGTGTCTTTATTCGTGTTTTGGTTTCGTTTTATTATTAAAGTATATTTGTTTATTTAATTCCCCTGTTTTTGTGTTTGTTTAATATAAATAAATCGTTTCCCTGAACCAACTGGATCCTCTGCATTTATGCCTCGCACAACCCCGAACCGTGACAGTAATGCATGTTAGGAACGCATGTTCAATTTTAGTAAATGGCTCAGACTGAGATTTATCAAGCCGTCTAACACTGTTGGTTACTGACGATCAACCTAGAAATTGTTTTCTTTTCAGTACTACCGTCTTGTGTAGACAATTAGTGAACCTAAATTAAAAATTCATTACCATTTGCTGCTGAATTTCTGCGGAATTATCATGTCGGGTGTCGCCAAATAACGCAGCGGGAGAGCGTTCACCCCGTCCTAATGAGGTCGTAAACACTGTGTGGCCGCATGTCCTGAACTGCCCGCGCTCTCCGGGTGGGCGGAATGGTGTGTGACACATAGCGTGAATTTGGAACAATTACCTGTAATATAAACGAAGATCCAGGAGTAACTCTGGGTAACTTTGTATCCCGTTTGCGTTGATGTGGATGTAGTTTAAAACTGCCTGATCTTCGGCGGTTTTTCCTCTGATCTCAAAGTACTCCCCGCATCACTGCGTTAGCACACACACAGCTAGCATTACAAAATAAGTCACTAGTTTTACTGAAGTAGCCTGTTTATAACGCTGTAGTCCATCACGCTGAGTCAAAACAGGATGACAAAATCAGGATGTGTGTGTGTGTGTGTGTGTAGGGGTGTTAGTATGTGTGACTGTGTATAGACATCCATCAAGGAAACGATTTAAACCATGAATGATCCAAACATGGTAGAGCTGTCAGTGGCCATCCATCAGCTAGTCTAGAACAAGCCTGAGAGAGAGAGAGAGAGAGAGAGAGAGAGATGCTTAGAGGGAAGCTGAAGAACTCAGAACGACACTTCTCTCTCTCTCTCTCTTAGTGTTTGAGATCATGGAGGTTGACTACTAGAAATAAGACAGCGGTTTTTAGCTCTCAGCTCTTATCACCACTCAGCTACGTCGTTACTTTTTTATGATTCATTTTGACTCAGCAAGAAAATAAGCGGTGAAGAAAAGTAGGAGGTCAGGGAACGCTGGGGAAAGGGTTGACCTTCTGAGACCAATGTATTAACCTCATAGGATTTGTGCTTTAAGTCAACTTCAGTACACTGTCTACAAAAAAAAAAAAAAAAAAACATCGTCAAGCTTTGATTACAACAATCAATATAAATGTAAAATTGTTCTCAGAACCACATTTTCATAATCTGAATCCTGGCATATGTCCAGTGATTATATATCAGTGAAGAAAAAGATCAGATCAGATAAGATAAGATTTAACATCACATTGCGTGTGTATGGAAACGCTCCAGTCCAGGTGTTAATAAAGGATTGGTTGATAACATGTCCTTGTGTGATTTTCTTTTGCCTGGGACGAAGGAAAACATTAATATTTATCCGGCGAAGGTTCCACATGTTCAGAGTCGGCTTTCGACAGGTGCTTAACCTGTTTGGTCAAAGGGCAAAGTGGGGTAATTCCTTGTTTTGTTTTTTTATTTATGTAATTCATGGCTTACTGACACCAAATGTATTCCACAGCAAACTAGAACATCACTTACTCATCATCTATACCGCTTAATCCTGTATTCAGGGTCACGGGGGGCCTGGAGCCTATCCCAGGAGACTTAGGGCACATGGCAGGGTACACCCTGGACAGGGTGCCAATCCATCGCAGGGCACAGGCACACACACATACACTCACTCATTCACTCACTACGGGCAATTTGGGAACGCCAATTAGCCTAACCTACATGTCTCTGGACTGTGGGAGGAAACCGGAGTACCCGGAGGAAACCCACCAAGCACGGGGAGAACATGCAAACTCCATGCACACAGAGACGGGAATCGAGCCTGGCCGGGGATCGAACCCGGACCCTGGCGGTGCAAGGCGACAGTGCTAACCACTACAATTTAATTGCTATATATATATTTGCTTTGTGATGCCCCAAATATTTCCCCAAATTAAGTCTGGGGGTTCTGGCAAGCAGTGAACAAGTCCCAAGGTGAAATGTGTGTTCAGTTATTCCACGCTACAGTAGTTGCCAGGCGTTTCTGCAAGTATTTAAGACTGGGGGGTTTTTCAGTATAACATCCAGAGACACCTCGCACCTCCGGGATCTGGGGTTGTTTCCTGCCTCAGGTCTGTGTGCATGGAGTTTACATGTTCTCCCTGTGCTTGGCGGGTTTCCTCCCAGAGTCCAGAGACACGTAGGTTAGGACTAGTTGGACTGCAGAGGTTCCTTCATGGATGGATAGACAACATCCAGAACACTAGATGATGCTAGGTAATGCTGGACTCAGTGGACTCAAGAGATCTCACATGACTGAGACAGGCCTCGCTCCTATGCACACCATTCTGATATAACTTCTAAATAGTGTTTAGTTAACCTCCTGAGACTCGGACTCTACATTTTGTGCATTGCATTTTCTCCTCACTGTTACTCTCTTATTAGCACACACAGATATACAGACAGTGAAGTAGGAAGAAAATGTCATGTCATGAACGTTCGTGAGGTTAAGTCTGAGATCTGAGTCTCGGCGCGTCACCATGCACTTAATTCCCGTGTAGTATGGAGTAAATGTATAGTACAGGGGTAGATCAGCATATGAATTTAATTTGTACGGAGGCGGGTTCTTAAGGTGAAATTTTGTATTGCAAAGCACATTTTTCCATAGAGCATAATGTAAATGCAGATAATCCGTTCCAGCCCTCGAAAATATTACCAATATTACCAATTTCCAACACAACAATCATATCTGTGCATATAAAAACAATCAAAACATTTAGAAAAGATATGGGCATGATGTAAAATATGATATTAATAGGCAGTAAACCTCACTTCAGCCCCGTGTGGTCTGCCTGGATTCGTATGGTGGCTGGGGATGGTTTCCATTAAGACTGTCCTATCATCGATTGATGCTCTGGGGACCTGGGACTTCAGTCGTTCGATAGCTCAGGACTGGAATCCCCTACAGTCTACCTGAGCCTCCGGGAACAAACTGGACTCCTTTTAATTTTAATGTTAACACATCTCCTGTTACACTGAACTTCCAGTACACATTATTATGCTGATCAATCTCTGCTCTCCGTTATCACCCAGATGAGGATGGGTTCCCTGTTGAGTCTGGTTCCTCTCAAGGTTTCTTCCTATTACCATCTCAGGGAGTTTTTCCTTGCCACCGTCACCCTCGGCTCGTTCATCAGGGACAATCTGATCATTTTGATTCAAGTCAAGTAGGCTTTTATTATCATTTCAACAATATTCAGTTCAGTACACAGTGAAACGAAACAACGTTCCTCCAGGACCAAGGTGCTGCATACATGCAACGACATAAATTATCAACACAACATAAATTTAACAACGCAGATTGTTACATTTTTAAGTTAACCAGTTAACCATTAACCATTCATACACATTGCATACAAACTTCTTTTTATTGTGTAAAGCTGCTTTGCGACAATGTCAATTGTTAAAAGCGCTATATAAATAAAATTGACTTGACTTGACTTGACTTGACTTCATCCTAATTCTTGATTCCTCTTGGCACTGGCTGGTTTAAAAACCACACTGAAGGCGGCTGGCTCCCTTTTCTTCTTGCTACCGTCCTTGATAAGATTCTCGGGACCCGCGGTGCACTAGTGTCACAAGGCTTTTTTTAAAAGTTCGTATTCCGAGGTCAATATTTTGGAACAAAATGGCGGAAATGGAATGATAACGCATTAAAGCGAGACGTTCACAGTTGCACAGTGTTCAGCGTTTAATTACTGAGATAACAGGAGACGAAAGTCAATGGCCTTGTTTAGTTCACGTGTGAGAGAATTTCCTCCATCTCTCCTCCTAATAGCGTGTCTTAAGGTTTAAATGATACAAATGGTCGCCGTCATCTCTTGTTCTCCCAGACGAGATTTCCCCACAGATGAGCCGTGTGTGTGTGTGTGTGTGTGTGTGTGTGTGTGTGTGTGTGTTTGGTAATAAGCCCACGGGGAACTGCAGAGACAGAGTCTCCCTGCTCATCATTCTGAAGGCAGCGATTACTTTCATATGATATCATGAGCTTTGCTTAATCTACATTTTTTCGCCTCGCGCATCGGCACAATTTATCTGGATTGAATGTGACGTTTGTTGTTAAGTTGCAGACACTAAACCTTAATGCATGCAGCTTACATCCACATCTGGTGCAACCTGTAGGAGCTACAGTACATCCTCAATTACAATTCAGCACAAACGAGTCATTTGTAGCCGTGTGACTGTGCCATCATTGGCATCACAGGCAGGAACGGATTAGCGACTGGGTCTACTGGCGACACGCCCAAGGACACTGGACACCATGGGAGGAGAGGAGGGGAGCATGGCAGAACAGGAAGGAAATCGTTTCTCCAATTATGTGTACTAAAACCATGACGATAACTAATTCTTATCTAAACCCATCTGACATGGCATTCCTCATCTGATCTCATTTCAGGAAATAATTTATTATTATTATTATTATTAATAATAATAATAATAATAATAATAATAATAATAATAATAATTCCTGGTATTTGGCATTGGGTTTAAAACACGCACAGGGTTCAAGGAGGCTCTTTTTTTTTTTTGTTGTTGTATTTTTTTTTACTTTGAAATGGAAATGTCTGAGAAGTTTTAAAGCTTTGCACATTTGTGTTCATGGCTTTCTAATCTCGAAGCTCTGGCTCACAATCTCACACACCATCAGCCGCTGTGCGTCCGTAATGATCTCATTTAGAGCTCTATTAAATAGTACTGACTCAGAGGGAAGGCCAATGGACACACACTGCATCAAATACACTGACACACACACACACACACACACACACATATATATATATATATATA
>QMIH01000321.1:673767-684546 GCA_003987875.1 Clarias batrachus
TATATATAAGATGAATATTAAAATTAAATAAAAACCTAAATATCTTGAATAAAAAAATAAAAATATCATCCTGTTTTAATTCAGCTGATCGAAATAGATAACAATTATCAGCTTTCATCTCTGAAACATAGAAAGTTGTTGTTACAATCCTGTCACATCAATTAAAACATGATGCCTATAGTCAATTGTATTTTTCTCTTACAATGAGACTGTAATTAAAACTTTCTTTTAAACATTGACCCTTAATTCCACCAAGCAAAACAGAGAGTCGAATTTCTGATCTGTTTGAATGTAAACTTTCTGACTTTAACCAAAGCAGGTTTCTGATTCCGTTCTTCTACAGTATGTTTAATCGAATAAGATGTTAACACCTACAGTCGCAGTTTTCAAAGCTTTTTACATCAATTTTCCCACACATTGCCGTTTTTCCCCTAATGCGGCTGAGCCTCTCACACAGCGCAGGAGCTAGCAACATCCGCTAATCAGAGGTGTAGCAAAGGACAGACAAGTTAGTCTCCCGTGGGGGACCAACATAAGTCCATAAAAATGTCAATATACTGTACCAGGAAGGAGTCCCCTGCATGTCCCTGCCCGGGTCGTCCTCCACAGTCCCTGGAATCCCCTCAGAGGCGGACGTTCTACATTAATGATCCGCTGTTCTCCTGTATCAGTGATCTGATCATCCTGGAATGGTAGATAAAACTGGTCTATATCTGAACGATCAAATGAACAGATGCTCTCTTTGCTGCTTTGCCTTTGGGTAAAAGATTAGTATTCCAGGAGTTTATGATTTGCAAAAAAAAAGAAAAAGAAATCGGAATTGATTTTCTGTCCAAACACATCTCATTGTAACAGGGTCATGCTCTCTCTCTCTCTCTCTCTCTCTCTGTCGTTTCTATTGTCCGCTTGACCCTGTGTGAACATGCATATGCACCTGACGCTCGCTGTATTGATCAGTTGGATTGTTATTAGTTCAAATGACTAGAGTTTAAAAAATCCTCAGCTACTGAACACACACAAATATTACTCTACTATACAGTGGGGTATTGAGACAAAAGTGAAATTCAAAGGTTTATAGACATTATTATTATTATTATTTTAAGAATGACACTTAAGATAATAAGAATACAGTGATACCTTGGCGTGTGAATTTAATGTGTTCCGGAGGCGAAATCTCGTATTGCGGGACACTTTTTCCCACAGAAAATAATGTAAATGCAGATAATCCGTTCCAGCCACCCAAGCAATATAATCATATTTTGTGCATCTAAAAACTATCAAAACATTTAGAAAGGACATGTCAATGGAGTAAAATATTAAATAAATAGACATTAAACCTCACTTACAGTAACCTTAATTTATGATTCCTTTGAAACCCAAACTGAAAGCGGCTCCCTTTTCTTCTCGCTACTGTCCTTGATCGAGGGACCCATGGCGCTGTGACTTCACTAAATCTTACACAAAATGCAAAATCCCACAAAAAAAATATATAAACTTGCTTTGCTTGGCTTTTAACGGCTCCTGGATGCACGGCAACTTAGCCAGCTTTTGGTTCGGCTTGGGTCGTTCGCTTGTATGCTGAAAATGCTTCACATGCCGAGGCCAATTTTTTGCAAAATTCTAGATTTTAAGGTGAAAATGTATTTATCTTAAGGCAGGGCATTTATATGCCAAGATACCACTGTAATTTGTTATTTTATGCAGTGAAATTGTTTTACAACATTTTAATATTGAGTATGAAGTCCTTCTATCATTCTATAAAACCTTCTGGATCTCGCTGGACATACTGTAGGGTCACAAGGTGTCTGCGGTTCTCTCTCTTCCTGAAGATCATGTAGAGACATAAATGTTCCACAGTTTGAGAAATCCTAAGTTTTATCCATGTTTGTGCAGAGCTGGACATCCTGACTTCAGTAAGAAAAAGTCCGGACTTATACAGTGTTTGTTCCTTCCATTAGCTGACATTATTTACTTTTTGTAAAAACTTACAAAAGCGGTAAGCGGTTTCTTTTTTTTTTGGTAATGCTTCATTTTAATGATTGCACGTTGTTTTAATTATTAATTTTTGGCAGTTTTAAATTGTCCAATCTTTTGTTTTATTAATCTTTTTTTTCTACAATCTTTTATCTATGTGGTTTCTTTTCATATCGTTATTCATTATAGACGTTTTTATTTCATTCACTTTCATTTTTGCAATTTCTTGTTGTACAATCTTTTAAGCTGTTTCATATGTTGGATAACGTTTAATCAATTTAGCATTTCCTATTATAAGATTGCTTAAAAATAATACAAAATTATTAAACTCACAGTACTTGTCAGGGGATACCACTAGAGGGCGCCAAAGCGCCCACAGACTCCATTTTGTTTTCATTTGTAGTTTATGTTGGACTCAATTCCCCAGAATGCACCTCGGTCAGGTGATGTGGCGCTCGCCTGAACCGAGGTTGCTCATTAGTTTTGTTATAAATGTTCCTGAGTTCGGTTAAGTCTTGTCTTGCATCTGTTCATTTTGGGGTACTATTTGTTTTGGTTTGATGTCAAGTTCTGTGTTCTCCTAGTTCTGTGTGTTCTCCTGGCTCCGTGTTCTCCTAGCCTTTGTCTGTCTCCTAGCCTGTCTGTCTCTCAGTCTGTTTGTAACCCCTAGTCTGTGTAGCTCCTGGTTTAGTTTGTCAGTTCCTTTGTTTTCTAGCTCCATATGTCTCCTTGCCTGTGTTATGTCTAGTCTGTCATGTTTAGTCTATCCCTGGCTTAAGTTCATGTTCTGTTCCTATTGTTCCCTGTTTTGTGTTGATTAAAATACTTTTGCCCACATCACCTCTGCCATTATGCCTTTCCTTCGTCCTGCAAACAGTACCCGTGACCGTACTGTGGAAAAGTCTTGAGCCCACCTTTATTTCTTATTATTTAGCTTCCAAAGAGCCTGATGAGCGACCTGATTACCCGAGGCTTTGTTACACAGTGCCCTACTTGATGTGTGGAACAAGGCATTGTACACCCTGTATATCTATCTATCCATCCATCCATCCATCTACTGCGCTCAACACCTTGTTCCACACTCCAAGTAGTGCCCTTGATCAGGGGCTAGAGAGGGACTTAGCTTTGTAGCTGTAAATAAAAGAACACACACAGTTCAGTGTTGATTCAGAATGACTTAGAAGCGATTACTGCAGAGACAGCGTGTTGTTCAAGATGACGTAACATTATCATACACAGTATGCGTTCATTCTCAAATTGCCTCCGTGACTGGATTTGTGTGTGGCCTTTGGCACGAGAGTCTGATAAGTAACGTCCCTTTCACCATCCAGAAGTGATGAAGGTAAACTTCCACCCGCTCCCGTCGAGGGATCGCTACAGGAGACCATCAGATCCACACACAACTTTGGCCCAGCTTTTACACCAGATGCCCTTTCTGATGCAACCCTCCTATTTTTATCCGGGCCTGGGGAGCGGCACTGCATCCAGTCGCTGTGGTTTGGGGAATCGGTTGGGAATCGAACCGAAGGCCTCCTGCATGGCAGGCAAGAAACCTAACACTGAGCCACCCCTGCTGTTTGTGCTGCCACAGGGGCCCGGGGTAGAGGGCGTCCCTCACCGTGTAACAGTAGACATACTGTTGGTCTATTTGTCAAGGTAATAATATATATATGAGGAATGTGACCAGACACTACATTCACAGGTAACGCTTCAGGATCAACAACATAAAGGAGAAGGATATATAATATTGCTTTCCTTCCATCCATCCATCCATCTAGGAACCTCTGTAGTCCAACTAGGGACTGTGGAGTCCAGTGGTGACCGTTGTATCTATTCCCATTTTGTACGACCGTGGTACTTTAGAAGCTCCGGTCAACATTCACACACTCATTCACACACAACGGGCAATTTGGGAACAATCAGCCTAATCTGCACGTCTTTGGACTGTGCGAGGAAACTGGAATACCCGGCGGAAACACACCAAGCATTTTAAGAACATTCACACAGACCACAAGGCGGGAATCGAACTCGCACCCTGCAGGTGCAAAGTGCCAGTGCTAACCACTAAGCCACAGCCGCCATAATAAAGGTGTGCTATGGAATAATACTGTAAAACACATTTATCAACTCACAATGGATTATATGCAGTATTCTACTATAGAAAATACAGAACATCATCTGTGTGTGTGTGTGTGTGTGTTGTACTCTAATGCCTTGATTTATTTGTGTCCCATTAAAAATGGTGCCATTGCATTGTGATGTATTTGGCCACTATTTCTCTCCTGGACACACGGGCACACCCACACACGCACACACACACACACACACACACACACACACACACCCACACCCACACACACACACACACACACACACACACACACATTTCCTGCCTCCTGATGATGTTTCACCTGAAACTAATGTGCAAGATGGCACGCGCTCAAACCTACAATGAGAAAAGACGAAGCACAAGAATGAAAGGAGAGAAGAATGGAATAGAATCAGGAAGAGAGAGATGGAAATGAGGGAAAGAGAAGAAATAGACAACAGGAGCATCAGAGAGAGAGGGGGGGGGATAAAGCAGGGAGAGATAGAGGGAAAAACTGGAGGCAGAGATAAAGAGTGACAGAAAGAGATAAAAAAAAGAGCACAAGAGGGACAGAGAAAGAAAGAGATTTGGACGACAGAGAGAGAGAGAGAGAGAACGAAAGACAGACAGGAGAAAGTGAGGGAGAGAAAAAGACAGAAAGAGACAGGTGTAGAGGAGAAAAGAGACAGTCAGGTGGAGTTGCAAAGAGGAGGGAGAAAAAGAGCATGATGGAGGGAGAGAGATAAAGATCAAAAGAGAGAGGGAAGGAGAGAGGAGAGGGAGAAAGAGAAACAGAGAGAGAGAGACAGATTAAGAAACAAAAAAAACTGAGAAAAAGAGTGATAAAGAAAGGAAAAGTGCAGAGAGAGAGGGATGATGGTGGCAGACTGCTCAGTGACAGCTGGCCAGTGGGAGAAACAGTGATCTGATGGAAGCATGAGGCAATAGTGTGACATTCTCCAGTGGGGAATTAGACGAGAAAACGTTCATGTGTTTTTCTCCTCGTCTCTTTACTGTTCAGTTGATTTCCCGCACATCTTTCCTTGACAGCTTGTTTTCTCTTGTCGGAGCCGGGATCCTGACTCGAGAGGCTATATCAGACGCTTCTGGATAATTGGATTAAAATGGCCCAAAATGGAAGACAAGTTATGTTTGTGTGTGTTTAATGCTGTTACGGTGGAGACTGAACGTCCCCATGACAATAGATAAACATGTCTGGCTCTGGCAGCTACCGGCTCAGACAATGCCGTGTGTGGAGAGGAGCACGGGGGTGAACAATATGGAGACTGACTAAAACACAACCTGTTTCTGGAAGGAAAATGAACAATTAGCAAATTACGCAAACCGCACGACGACTAGAGGCAAGGACCGTGCGTTACCACGGCAACATAAGCCATAACGCTTGGACAAGATCCACTGGATTTAATATGACCAAAGTTATCATTTATAATACATCGTCCTACCAAGGGAATATAAAATGGGCGTTCGAGTCAAACCAGGACTTGAGATTTTCCGCAGACGTGCAGTGACGCATCTGTCTGTGTGAACTGTACACACACTCATTCACCAGCACCACTTGCACGTTACAGGAACCCGGCTGGGAGTTACAGCCACGACATACTGTACAACCCTGACCTCGATCCAAGCTGTTTCCACAAAAAGGAGTTCCTGGGAGGCCGGCGTTTCAGACGTGACCCAGACAGACCACGGCTCCGGCGTACTGAGAAAACTTTCTACCTTGATGGTGTCCAAGCGCTAGTGATACACTCGGATAAGTGCGTTAGTGTATCAGGAGGTTATATAGAGACATAAAGGGAGTGTTTACTCTCAGGACTGCGCTCTGTTATTCTGTACAATTAAAAGTCCTGCTTTGACTTGAACGCCCCCCCCCCATACATTCAGTGCAAATTCGAATAAAATGTTGTGAAATTTGATTTTATTTGTCACATACACAGTACGATACGCAGTGAAATGTTTAAACAACCGCCCGCGACTTAAAAAATGTAAGGAAAATACAGAATATGAAATAAGAATATAATAATAAAACGAAAAATAGAGTATGAAAAGAATATATTTAAATATAAACATATAAATATAAAATAATATAGAAAATATAACAACTCTTAGACGTAAAATTTAGACTATGAAAGTGCGTCAGTTTCAGGCTTTTATTGTTGACTGGCTAAAATAGTGGCTTGTTTTTACATGGACTTTAGTTTAAGCTTGAGACACGGATTCACTAGGGGTGCGCTTCTGATTTTTTAGTTATTTTTTATTTTTTATGCGCAATGACTCAAGATTCAAGTGTTTATTGTCTTGTTTGTAGTTACAGTACAGACTACAGTGAATTTCTTACTTTTTTGTATCAATCATCTACTGTGTACTGTGCATACAGGACTTTTAATTTACATATCGGTTAGAAGTTGCATAGAACTTCGTAGAACTTAACTATCAGAAGATATTGATTACCTGCTATTGATTACTGTATAAATAACTTTTGGACACAATTTGGCATCCAACTCTACCTTCGTCAAGTCTCACAAGCAGTTCTTGGTCTTTCTTTTGGAGAAATTGTGAATAATTTTCTTTTTAATTTGGTGCTAAACTGGGTTTAGGGGGCCAAGTTTACCATTACGCACCTTAACAGGAGCTCGCCAGGTCATGGTTACAGACCGGTGTGGACTGAATCTGACACTAATGCAGGACCGTATGTCATTATCATTTGCCTTGTACAACATGGTGGCGTCTTCATAAACGTCCTGCCAATCGACTTTATTTCCTTATTCCAGCACTGGGAAACCAAGGCCATGTTTTTTTTTTTTTTTTTTTTACTGAAATGACCTAAAACCAGTTTTTTTTTTAAGTGACCTGATTAGACATTCCTCTACCTGAACCTCATTAGGTAAAAGTGGAGCCGGCAAATATTTATACACCCTGAAAGTCCAGTCCATGAATCTTATCTTGTTGTCTCATGCAGTGGATCCGTGGGGTGATGATGCCACCCAGTGCCGGCCAGAAAGAACATCAGCGCTGTATTATTGGACGGTTTCTCAGTGATCAAACTCACTTTAACATGTCTGTAGAACTCACGGAACTGAAGAACTGAGACATTACTAATGGGACAAGGACAGATCCACTGAGCAGGGATAACTCTTGTGCACGTTTTTGGCTGTTGTGGTTCCATGTGCACACAAGCCTTTAAACACACAACAAGGTTTTTGAGGAAGGAAGGTTTTCATGAACTTTATGGATTTCAGGCTTTTTAAAGAGTAAACAATATCATCGCGCACAAGCCTTTCTCTATCTGTCAAAGAAAAAAAGACGTTTTTTGGCCACATTTATTGATTAAACATACTACAGGGTGGCCCATTTATATGGATAGACCTTAATAAGATGGGAATGGTTGGTGATATTAACGTCCTATTTGTGGCACATTAGTATATGTGAGGGGGCAAACTTTTCAAGATGGGTGGTGACCATGGTGGCCATTTGGAAGTCGGCCATCTTGGATCCAACTTTTGTTTTTTTTTCAATAGGAAGAGGGTCATGTGACACATCAAACCTATTGGGAATTTCACAAGAAAAACAATGGTGTGCTTGGTTTTAAAATAACTTTATTCTTTCATGAGTTATTTACAAGTTTCCGACCACTAATAAAATGTGTTCAATGTGCTGCCCATTGTGATGGATTGTCAATGCAACCCTCTTCTCCCACTCGTCACACACTGATAGCAACACCGCAGGAGAAACGCCAGCACAGGCTTCCAGGATCCGTAGTTTCAGGTGCTGCACATCACTAATGTGCCACGAACAGGACGTTAATATCACCAACCATTCCCATTTTATTAAGGTGTATCCATATAAATGGCCACCCTGTATATTCCCTCAAATCCTCAAATACCGTCTATTCTTTTTTTTTATTGCTTGTACATAATGTAAATCTTTCAATTTTTTCTATATTGTATAATTTTTTATTCTTTATATATTTTTTTTATTTGTATTCTTATTTCATATTTTATATTCCTTTTTTAAAAAATATTTTCTTTTTCACACCCGATTTTCCTTTTTTATTATTATATTATATTGTTTATTTGAATACTCTATTTTTAGGGCATGTGAGGTTGTAAAAATATTTCACTGTGCATGTGACAAATAAAATACGAGTTCATACTCTGAGACAGAATTGAGACGTCTGTTCGTCCCATGGATCCATGGAGTGTGTTGCCATCTAGTGGCCTGAATTCTCAGCCTCAGTAACCTAATGAGCAGTTACGGTACATTACTACTGTCTGGCGTCTCCCCGACCAAACTCGCTTCAGCGTTCCTGTATCTGTCAAACTGAGTTTAAGTTTCTAACAGCGAGTATGAAAATGTGGAAGAAAGACCTGAAGTTTCTACACCCGTCAACTCCAAGTGTCCAAGTCTCTTAAACAAGAGCTCTTATTGGGGATTCTGGCTCTCTAGTGCAAAACAGAAGCTTCCAGACAATGTTCCACAATCACTATTCATGTCCTTTAGTAGAGACACTTACTGAGTGTCTGCCATGCAGTGTAGCTTAGTGGATTGGCTACAGTACGTGTGGCTACTGGCTGTGTAAGAGTGCGTCCAGGTGTGTGTTGCTGTGTGATGGATTGGTGTGTGTTCCTGCCCCAAACCTGTTGTTCCCAGGATAGACGATGCAACATGACCCTGACATGGATGAAGAACATACTCATGATAAATAATTGGATCCTAAGCCATTCTGCTAGAGAGGACAGTTTTCTCATACAAGTCTTCTCATGGGCCTCACACACACACACACACACACACACACACACACACACACACACTGGCTTCTCATAAATTCTCAGTGTGCTCTCTGATTTGGAAAGTTTAAAGACGTATTTAATCATAAGGGTCCTTCATAACACCCTATGTTTTATGTTTCAATGAAAAAACCTTTAAAAGGATGTTCATTCCTTTACACATTGTTTTAACAATGAATCATCGATTACAGATTATGGAAAATGATGAAATATGAAACATTCCGACTTCCCGTGGGGAAGAAAACAGGAAGTTCTCTTTTCTTGATTTTAATTCTTTTTCACTTTTAATGTTAAACGGAAGTCAGTTTGACTTTTAGGTTCAACTGTTTGATATTTAGGCAACGCTTAACCCCTTGATTTTTATATTAGTTAAATATTATGTCATGTATGCCCATGCAGTTGCTCATGAAACATTTTTTTTTTTTTCACATAAAGTAAATTGAACTGTTGCACACTTTGAGACATCACACCTAGAGATGTGTGAACACTTTTTTAAAAGGTTAGATAAATTCTTAGATATACAGAATGGTATTTCTTAAGTAATATCCTGATATTCAAGTCAGAGCGATGTTGTGTTGGTGCTGCAGGTCAATGATTTATTCGTTTTGGGGAAAGAAAATTATAGTCCAAAATTAGAAAAACAAAACAAAGTTCTGGAAATTTGTGATTTTTTTCAATTATTATTATTATTTTTTTATTTTTTTATTTTTTAAACATGTGATTACTTTTATGACATTCCTAAAAATAAAATAAAAAACATTTAGAGGCCAGCTGCAAAAATTTATTTAAAAATAAATAAATAAATGAGTTACTATGTGGTACGGTGGTGTAATGGTTAACACTCTCGTCTTGCACCTCCAGGGTCCGGGTTCGATTCCTGACTCTGTGTGCATGAAGTTTGCGTGTTCTCCCCGTGCTTGGTGGGTTTCCTCCCACAGTCCAAAGACATGTAGGTTAGGCTAATTGGCATTCCCAAATTGCCCGTAATGTGTGAGTGTATTCAATTCAATTTTATTTGTATAGAACTTTTAACAATTGTCATTGTCGCAAAGCAGCTTTACACAATCAAAAGAATTATTTAAGTTTGTATGGAATGTGAAGGTGTATGAATCAAAATGAATGTGTGTGTGTGTGTGTGTGTGTGTGTGTGTGTGTGTGGGCACCGGCGATGGATTGGCACCCTGTCCAGGGTGTAACCCCGCCTTGTGTCCTAAGCCTCCTGTGATAGGCTCCAGGCCCCCTGAGTACAGGATAAAGCGGTAATGAAGATGATGAGTGATGATGAGCGAGTAATTAGTTACTTTATGCTGATTGATGATATAAGCGGCGTGAGGTCATCTTCTTTCAGTACTGTACAGGCCTATCGGTACAGAAACTTCTTAAACTTCTTAAATAGAATCTTCTTAAACAGCGATACATGTAAAAATTTTAAAAATATAGAAATGGAATGAGAGGGTTAGAAAAGGCACGAGCGTTCCGCAAGACAAAAAAAAAAAAGTTTTTTGGCTTGATAAACGAGCAAGTCTTGATTTACGTAAGTATCACCGAGTATCATGTAGCATGCTCTTCTTGTTTTGACAGCAAGAGTCACATGATCACAACTGAGCCAATCCTTTTTTTTTCTCGCGCACGCTGCAGAATTGTGGGTAATCGTCTCCCCTGCTCTGTCTCAGTGCGCGTGCGTCACTCGTATGTATGTGTGTATGTCTATGTGAGTGTGTGTGTGTGTGTGTGTGTAAGTCCTCATCTCACTGGCTCTGTGTGAAAGGTAGTGTGTGTGCGTGGGTGGGTGGGTGTGCTTGTGCGTGGGTGGGTGGGTGTGCTTGTGCGAGGGAAACTGGTGTGTGTGTGTGTGTGTGTGTGTGTGTGTGTGTGTGTGTGTGAGGCCCATGAGAAGACTTGTATGAGAAA
>QMIH01000321.1:684867-726855 GCA_003987875.1 Clarias batrachus
GGGGGTGAAATTCGTCCTACATAGTAGCCCCCCGACCCCCTTCCTCCTCTCCTCTCTCTGGTCTCAATCACTTCAGCAACGATTCTTTTCAAAGGTAAAGTGCAGGTTAATTTGTTTTATTTTTACTTTACAGCAGTGATTCCGTTAGTGTGTGTTAAACACACACACACACACACACACACACACATACACAGCGCCTGCGTGCACAAACAGAAACACTTATCTGTCTGGATTTATTTTTACTTTTTTTAAAAGGTAAATTGCAGGTTAATTTGTTTAATTTTTACTTCATATTTTTGTATTAATTATTATGTATTTATTTTTTGGACTGTGGAACGAATAATTTGAGTTTCCATTATTCCTTATGGGAGAATCTGATTTGGTTTACAAGTGTTTTAATACACGAACCCGATTCCGGAACGAATTATGTTCGTAATCCAAGGTTCCAGCAGTGTGAGTGAACATTGAGTATGAAATGAGATGGTGTGTGTGTATGTGTGTGACAGAAGCAGTGTCGTTGTCCATGTTTTAAAGTGCAACCTTAGTCCTCATTTATGTGTAAATAGAGTCCTATACGGTGTTCTGGTTGAGCGCCTGCGCCCGATTTGCTCCCGAAGTCGATCTGGTTCATGGTTTAAAAAAAATCAAAGACCTTTTTCATGTTTAATCCAGCTGCTGCAATTTACTACTAAAAGTACTACTGCATGTCCAAAAAGAAAACTGTTATAAAGTGTGACATTTAAAAACAAGAAGAGGACATGAGCGTAGGAGTTCGAGAAACAGTCAATCTGTCAAGAGTCAATCTCTTGATTCTATTCCTCATTCAAAAGCACAACTTGTTTTACTGAAAAACTGCATTGTGAACTGTCCGCTGTTCGAGTGCCGATGCAAAGTGATACTATAGAAATGCTAAACATATTCATGCTAACAAGCGCATTACTATAAACTTTACTACTGGAACTACCGTCAGAACTGCTGTTCTTTCTAAAGAGAAATTAATCAACGGGTTCTGACCAATCAGGTTAGAGAATTCAGCAGTGCCAGAAATTGCTAACAATTGAGATAAATATGTTAAATATTGAGATGAATACGCCAGTGTGACTTCAGAGTCATGAGGTCATGAGTAATCACTGGAACAAAGTTATTTCACAAGCCGATGTCTCACATCTCACATGTCACTCCCACTTTGGGTTTAGAGAGAGGAAATGTTTTGGTTTTGTAAACAAACTCAAGACTCTTTTTAACTTGCTTGTCAGTCCTAAACCCGCGCAAACTGCTTAAACACAAGGGGGAACAGAATCAGCAGGAATGTCCACCTCGAGAGAGACCTTGCTTCATATTACCTCTTTTAACGCCTTAGCAAAGATGACTTGTGCGTTTCCTCTTCCTGTGATTTAGCCCAGTGGAAAAAAATGACACTTTAGTGTATTACAAATATATTGAAATCTTCGACAATACATTGCAAATATACTAACAAAAAGTCGCACCTTCAGTTAATATATAACTGCTTTTACCAAATTTTGGAATTAAACTTTAAACATACTTTAAAATAATTGTACTATAGTACACTCTCCAAAAATATATTATAGGAAGATATACTTTAAGTGAAAGGTTGGTCTAATTTTCAAAGCACGCTTATTTGAACTAATTGAATTTTCAATTAATTTTTAGTATATTTTTTAAAATATGCTCAAAACAATCATTGTAGAAATGTACAAAAAGTATACATTAGAATACAAATGTACTAATAATTGCCAAACCAGGGGTGCCAATAGTGCCCTCCATAATTATTGGCGCCCTCCATAATTAATGGCACCCCTGGTTAAAATGTGTTCTTTAGCTTCTACGAAATTCAGCTTTGTTCTAAATAACACGGGACCACAATGGGGAAAAAAAGGAAATTCCAACCTTTAATTCAAGTGCATTTATTCAGTGGGGGAAAAAATCCCACATTAAGAAATAATTCGTTTACATCAAATCATGGGTGCCACAATTATTAGCACCCCTGATGTTTAATACTTTGTACAACCCCCTTTTTGCCAACAGAACAGCACCTGATCTTCTCCTATAATGTTTCAGAAGATTAGAGAACACAGAAAGAGGGATCTTCGACCGTTCCTCTTTGCACAATGTCTCTAAATCATCCAGTGACCTGACTCCCCTCCTCTGCACTCTCCTCTTCAGCTCACTCCACAGCTTTGGGTCATTATCCTGCTGAAAGACCCAGTGACGAGCCATCTTCAGAGGCCACCAGATTTCACTTTAAAATGTCCTGGTATTTCAAAGCCTTCATGATGCCATGAACCTTAACAAGGTTCCCAGAGCCTCTGGGATATCCTTCGCATAACTGGGGTCAGTCATGGTACAGCGCCCCTGGAGCAGTTAGGGTTAAGGGCCTTGCTCAAGGTCCCAACAATGG
Organism: Clarias batrachus; assembly: GCA_003987875.1. Taxonomy (NCBI): domain Eukaryota; kingdom Metazoa; phylum Chordata; class Actinopteri; order Siluriformes; family Clariidae; genus Clarias; species Clarias batrachus. The sequence continues at coordinate 687,287 of QMIH01000321.1, forward strand.
CAACTTGGCTGAGCTGGGAATCGAACCGCCGAACTTCCGATCAGTAACTCAGTGCATTAGCCTTCAGAACCACCACCATGTGTTAAGCTCGTATCACTATTATTTTATTTTCATCGGAATAAAGTAAATCTCATGGTTTTTTAAAGGCAGTTTCAAATTAACTACATAGTTTAAACTATAGATTGTATTGTCTAATGTGTGGTTGCAAAATCTTATGTACTTCACTTCTAGTATAATACTCCGTAGCTCCGCCCTGTTTTCAGTCTCTGTGTAACAGAATTAACACACCAGGTTTAAACTAATATTGTGCTGTATATTCTAACATAATTCTAGTACTGGACCTGTACATTCTAATTCTAATCTAATTCTAATCTTTGTTCAGACAACAGTTAAAATTTTAGTTTGTGTGTTTGAGACAATCTGACATTTCGTTGCACATTTTTGTTGTTGTTGTTTTTTGTAACCTTGTGCAAATGAAATCTGTTGAACTCTTGAATAAAATCCGCCTCATAATAACTGATGTAATGTTTTTCAAAAACATGTTGTAGTGTAGAAAATGCATTCAGCATGTGTGAATTATGTGTAAATCCTAAACACCTTTAGTGTACTGGTAACACATTTGCATTACAGTATTATGGAAGACTGTGACTGTGTGTGCTGTATGATTTAATAAAGTCTGTTCCACTTTAGCACACATAAGTATATTTCATACAGGTAAAGTAGTGCTTCTGTACAATTTAATTACAACTTAGTATAAAATTAGTTGTTCCCAAATAGCAGACTTCAGGTGTTCTAGTCATTAGTCTGGAGCAAGTACACTGACGTTTGCTTCGGCATGCGAGGATTTAACATACTTAACATCGTTTTTTTTTTTTTTTTTTACTTGGGTAAACACATTAGGATACAGAAGAGTCCACTAGCAATAAGTGTTTCTATTTCATCTAGATACGCGTAGTACGAATTTGACGTTACTGAGTTGACACAATGCGTTAGGACATACACACAGTAACTTTTAGTAACTAATGCAGGATCTTCAACATCAAAGTCATCAACATATTAACTCATTTAAATCGGTGCTCCAGTACATTGGGTCAGGTAACACTCCTGGATGGATATGATGGTCTGCTGATATGATTCGCCTTGTCCCACACGTCCTGCCTGCAGTATCTACCTAGACCTTGTTTCCTTATTCCAGGACCCTTCTTCTTTTTTTTTTTTTTTCCTTTTTTTTACTGGAACGACCTAAAATTAAAGATGATTTTTTAAAGGTGAGCTGGTTAGATATTTGTCTACCTGGAGCCAGCACTGGTTTGTCAGTAATACACTCTGGACAGGACACCAGTCCACACATATGAATCGTATCACCTTCAAACAGAATTCCTGAGACGTCATTTCATCCAGTGGATCCATGGAGTGAGGAAGTGAGGATGCCATTCAGTGCCAACCAGAAAGCACATCAGCACTGGATTATTTGATCATTTTTATTATCAGGCTCGCTTTAGTGTGTCTGTAAAAACACACAGATCAGTTTGTTATTCTCTGTGCACACAAACCTTTAATCACACAATAAGCTTTTGGGGGAAAGCATTCATTAGTTTCATTCCAGGCTTTAAAGAAAGAAAAAAAAGCATCTAGTTGTGAGTAATTGAGATTTGAGATATCACCCCTTCACTTGTGTTAGCACATTTTTAAATGGTTAGATAAATTCATATATACTGTACACAGGATGTTCTTTTTTAGATGGTGTAACATCCTGATATTCAAACCAGACCTACGGTATGTTGATTTAGTGCTGGAGTTCAATGATTTATTGTTTATTATTATTATGTGTGTGTGTGTGTGTGTGTTTGGGGCATATGGGTTACAGTCCAAAAATGAAAACACAACAAAGTTCTGGAAGTCTGAGTTTTTTTTTTATTTTTTTTTTATGACTCTCGTCCAATAAGACATTTATGGACCAATCGCAGAACCTAAAGAAAACATGCAAAATGAATGGAAAATATCTTCAACAACAAAAAAATATCTTCAACACTATCCAACACTGATTGATGACGTAAGGTGTGTGAGGGCATCTTCATTCATTACTGGCATCAGTGGAAGATCTATTGGCATCTTTTTAAGCAGTGAGACAAGTAACAATCTTAAAAACATGACTCAAATTGCACAGTGTGACAAACGATCTCCTCCTAAAGTTGATCTGGTTCAGGTTTTGTAAACGATGAGACTTTTTTTCCCTGTTTATTGACCCCCACTGTTGCTGTTTTCAAGTCCTTGTGCATAAGCTGCGGTAACCCTGTGGTTAAGGCATTGGACTATGGTCTATGGACTCTAGAAGGTCAAAGTTCAAACCCCACCACCACCTCCCAGGTGCCCCTGTTGGGCCCTTGAGCAGGACCCTTAACGCTCAGGTGTGCAATACTAAATAAAAATGTATTTTTTTGTAAATGTGGGTTTAAAAACAACTCACCTGTGTTGATTTTATTTTTCGTTCCTCAATTTCATAAGATTAAAAACACAGCCTGTTTCACTGCTTTGCAAACCCTTTCGCTTCTGAATGGACTGTCTGCTATTCAAGTACCAACACATTCCAACAGTGAGCTCATTACTGTTCCCTTTACATCTGGAACTACTTTCAGAAGGGCTGTTAAAGTGAATCGATCAACAGGTTCTGGCCAATCAGGTTGAAGAGTTCAGCATGTTATACTTTGATAATATTTGAGATAAATAGTTTTATGTGTGAGACTTCAGAGAGGTCTTGAGTTATTAACCAAGCCTATTGTATTGTACGTCTCATATTCTTATACTCATTTTGGGTTTGGAGAGGCAGAGAAGTTGTGAGGTTGTGTATTCTAACCCTAGGTTCTTTTGAGTTGAGTTTCAGTCCTAAATTAAAACAGCTTGAACACCTTAGAAGAAGAAAAAAAAACAGCAGGAAATGTCTAACTCAAGAGAGGCCTTGCATGTGTGTGTGTGTGTGTGTTTTTTTTTTTAACACCTTAGCAAATACTTGTGCGTGTGTGTGTGTGTGTGTGTGCGTGTGCGCTTCCTCTTTCTGTAGTTTGACACGTTAGGGTACAGAAAAGTCCACTAGCAAAGTGAATCCACTGCTTCCCCAGTGTTTGTGTTTGTGTGTTTGGTTTTGCTAAAGATTCTGCTTAGACAATCCTAGAATTTGGCTCGCTTCAACTTCAGTCTTAAATAATTGTCATGATAGCACCCGGGAAGGTGCTGAACCACAATCCCAGATTGGTTGGAGGTTGCATTGAGGTTAGTAAGACAGTAAGGAGGTACGAATGAAAATACTGTAGATTATAACCTTTTAGTAACTAAATCTGACACTTAAACTCAGGACCTTAAATCATCAACATTTTAACTCATTGAGACTGGTGCTCCAGTCAATTGGGTCAGGTAACACGCTGGTTATGATGAGGCCCTGATATGATCTGTCTTATACTACAGTACATGGTGTCTTCATCATAAATGTCCTGCCACTCTACTTATTTCAGCACTGGAAAACTAAGGGCTTTTTTTTTTTTTTTAATCAAATTAAAGATTTCTTTTTTTTTTTTTTTTAAGGTGACCTGATTAGACATTTCTCTACCTGGAGCCTCATTAGGTAAAATTGGACCCAGCAACGTTTTTGGCAGGAATGCACCCTGGGGGCGACACCAGTCCACATATATCCATCATGTGACCTTCATACAGCGTTCCTGAGACACCATCTCATCCGGTGGATCCATGGAGTGAGCTTGTCATCCAGCGCCAGCCAGAATGTACAACAGCACTGGATCACTGGACGGTTTCTACCTGATCAAGCTCGCTGTTTATTGTATGTCTATAAAACACAGGTTACTACATGTATAATACCACTAACAACTTCCTAATTGGTATTATTATTATTATATATGGAGCTCGGGGTCAGATGCGCTGTCCATTAATCGGGGAGATCTATCGTGCACTGTTATGGCTACAACTTGTGATTCCGTGTGCACACACCCCTTTAAACACGCAGTAATAAGCGTTTGGGGGAAAGCACGTGAGTAACTCGTGTACAGTTTGAGATATTGTCAGCTGAGATGTGTTAACACATTTTTGAGCGGTTAGATGAATTCGTAGATATTACAGTACAGGATGTTATTTCTTACATAATATCCTGATATTCAACCCAGAACTATGCTGGGGGAAAAAAAAAACTCTTATGGTTTTACAAATTTGTTTGGAGGCGCATTGTTGTTAGTGAGCCAGTATAAGAGGCACATTGAATGAAAATATCTCATTACATTTTACTACCATAAAAATAACACATTTGGCTGCTTTTGGAACAATAACTAGTACACAATGCGACATCCTGTCGCTGCATCCAGTCAAATCTCGCAAGCAGTTCCTTTTCTACGTTTCCTTCTTTGCCTCTGAAGCCACAGCAAAGACAAACCCACTCAACCCGCTGCCCCCCACCCCCCACCCCCCACCCCCCAAACCCCTCATACCTAAAGTTACATTTCCTAGACTGCATCTAATTTGGGTTTGGAGGGAAGGAGAGACTGTTTTTTGTTTGTTTGTTTGTTTGTTTGTTTGTTTGTTTTAAATAAGCTCATGTTGAGTTTCAATCCTAAATCAGAACTGCTTAAAACTGCTACACCTTAGTAAAAAAAAAAAGTTCAGCAGGAAATGTTTAACTCAAGAGAGGCCTTGCTTCATCTGTCCTATTTTAACACATTAGCAAAGACTAACACGAACGTGTGCACTTCCTCTTCCGGCGGTTTGAAACGTTAGGACACAGAAGAGTCGACTAGCAATAACTGTAACCCTTAAATACACCCAATAACAATAACTCCACACTTTGGCTCTCCAGAGAGCTTCACGTCACGCTTGCCTTGGTGTTGATCTTGCTCCCGCATGGACTCCAAGTTGGGCTTTGCTCTATTTGCTGCCTCCGTTATGGCCCTTGCTCTGGTTCTGTGCTCGACCGATGACTCGTGTATGCGGAGGAGCTTGTGTGGAGGATGTTGCATCCGTGATGAGGGTGGTGATCTCCAATGAATCTGTCAGCCCGAGGGCCACAGAGTAACCACAGAGTAGACCTGGTTCAAGACCACAACCTGATCATGTTACAGGAGCCAATTTCATCTTCATAACCCTGTTAAAGTTGTTATTGAAAAAAAAAAAAAAAAGAAAACTTTCCTTAATACCCTGACAGTCATTCTGTTGGAATGAACGATTAGGCGACATTTCTGACGAAGCTCAAAAGTCTACATCAACATGGCACTTTAATTTTGGGTGGTCATTATTTAACAGTTTTTTATTTTTATAAATTATAGAAGAAATGTGACCCTTCATGAACATTTTTTTTAAACTAAAGCACTTCCACTTCTCTTTCACATAAAATGTATTATATACAGTATATAAAGCATAAATACAAAGTCATTTGCACTGCATAAAGTAAAACATATAAATATAATAAGATCAATCGAAGAAACAAAAATCTCTTTCTGTCTGAACATTTGCAGTTCCCGACCTACTGTACGTTTCATCTTGCTACAGGATCCAATATTAGATATATTTTCCTCTGATATCCAATACACCATGTTTGTTTGTTATCTACCTGATAACAATGTATTAAAACAACACTATAATTCTTTCTTTCTTTCTGCTATTAAAAATGAATGAACCCAAACTAAAGCAATCCCAGCTGGTCTCCTTTCCCTAGATGATGTAAGATTTTATGCATTTCTGATGGTGGTGGATTCAAACCCTTCCGGTTCTGCATATACATTCACGCGCAAGACTATTTTAATTTTATTACATTACATGTAATTTTGTAATTTTATGTAACTATGTAATTTTATTACATTACATCTATTTTATTTTAATATTCTCTCTATATACTATTTATCCTCCTTAGAATTTTCCTGATTCCAATACACATTCTGTTATTACTCCATATTCGAAGAAGATCTACATATTATTATTAGGAGCTGCAGGCAAAACCATTAGCAGAACAATTATTATGTTTTATGTCATTTACTTTGATAAATAAATAAATAAATAAATAAAGCTTGTTTTACTTCTGTAAGGCTCTTTGAATTTTATGAATGTAAAGTGTCATGTAATAAAGTTTATATGTAATTTTATATTATACTCTTTTGTTAAATGTGAACAGAACATTCGTACGTTATTAATTTTGGCCTTTATTTGTGACATATGCATTACTGCGCTTAGATTTTTTTTTTTTTTTTCACATATCCCAGCCTGTTTCACAAGGCCCAACAGCGGCAACTTGGTGGGGCTGTGGTTTAAACCGCTGACCTTCTGTTCAGTAGCTCAGACATACAGTGCCTTCCATAATTATTGGCACCCCTGGTTAAGATGTGTTTAAAAGCCTTAAAATGAATTCAGTTTTTATTGCAGAAGCATATTGTCACACTGAAAATTGTAGAAAAATATGATGTGAATATAAAGTGAATTTTAAGGGGAAATAAAAATCCCTGAATAACAAATAATTATTTTTTTATAAAATACCCTGTTCCACAATTATTGGCACCCCTAACAATTCCTAGAAAMTAAATGTAATTGAAGTCTTTCTGTCATTTCTACAGTAGTTTACAAAGTTGATCAGAGTATCTAGGAACATTTAATTAGTAATTTATCACTTCCTGCTTCCATGGGGTATAAATATGATGAGACACAGAGGCCATTTCTCTTATCCACTCTTCAACATGGGAAAGCCAAAGGAACAATCATAAACGCAAACGTCTGGAGCGGTACTGGGGCTTTCCTCTTTTTTCCACTGTGGTCCCATATTATTTAGAACAAAACTGAATTTCTTAGAAGCTAAAGAACACATTTTAACCAGGGGTGCCAATAATTATGGAGGGCACTGTATATATTTATATATATGGTATAAAGAATATTTTATATATACACATTTTAAATAATTCCATTTTAAAGCCATTTAGAACTCAAAAACTGATTTGTAAATGTCAGGCCACCAAATATTTTTTTTTGGTTTTTTGTTTGTTTGTTTGTTTTTTGTTGGCTCTTTCCTAAATATTTTTTATTCTTTTTCTCAAGTGAAATATTCCTACAGTAGCAGTACCTTTGCTTACATCACTGTGTTTTGTGCTTTTTCTCCTTTATGCTACATGAACAAGTAAAGCATGAACATTTGTCCTTCTTTGTTTTTATTTGGTACAAGATTTTTTTTTTTTCCTTAAAAAAATGTTCAACCATTTTCCTTCCGGTTTCCTTTTTGCTTTTTGCATTTTTCTTTAAATGACTTTTCTGTAAAAAAAAATAAATAAATAAAAAGTGAATACACACACAATGTGTCACCTCAGGAAAAAAAATCAATAATTTAATAAACAGTTCATTTTTGCTTTTATTTAATTGTATGGGATTTACTAGGAAACTCAGATAGAAAGAAGAGCATACAGTATAAACCCATGATTGTATTAGATAAATCAAAAAATCTTTTAAATCATGCCAGTTTGTCTGTGGCTAACGTAACGCATGCGATACCAAGTGTACTGAGGAAGTGGCGTGCTTTTCAGCCGTCCATGTGACTCATACACAAGCTAAAACAGAATCATGGTTTCAACACTGTTCAGAACATCTCATACAAATGAAGAACCAATCAGCTCCATTTCGTGGTTTAGACTGATGGCGTGCCAGTTATGTGCATTTAGCCTTTTTTTTATTTATTTATTTATTTATTTTTTAGAAATAGATGCAACACATCAAACATATAGAAATCTGCACAAACATAAAATTCAAACATGCTGTAAATAAAAAAATATAAAAAAAATTAAAGGCACATTATTGTTAAGCAAATATAAATGCTATACATTTATATATAATCCAGTAGCTCATCATAATAAAAGTGCATGAATTTGAGGGACAATAAAGTTCGGCTCAGAGGTGTAAAGTTCAGCTGGCTGCATTCCGTGACTCAAGACACAAATATCATGTACATCATGTAACAAAACCACAAACGATAACTCAAACAGCAGCAGTTCACAGTACACACCCTGAGCTGCTATATTTACCAGTTACTGCTTTTGCTTCTCTACAGTCTACCTGATTAAAAAGCGTTTGACATCAGCGTATAGATCACATTCATTCCAATGAGGTAGAGCAGAAACATGGCAGAACACACGCGATGGGAATCACACCAGTAGAGAAAGATAAGACCTGTGAATTCTCAACTTCCTGTCTTTTGAGGAACACAAAAACTTGCCCAAGAAAACGAGATTGTGAAATTCGGACAAAAGGGAAGAACATACTGTAATAATATCAAAATGCGTCCAAACCTCATTTCCTGGTTTAAGAAATCCTGAAATTTTGTTGCTGAACAATATACAGATAATTATGGAAGCATTCATCAGCCGCATGGGTCAAGTGAAACTTAAAACCATAAGGTGAATCCAATCCCTGTTATTCACTTATAAATGTCAATAAAATCAAACTTTTCTTTGGAAAATAAATATTCAGTTTAAACTTCTTGTATGGACACGCCTTTCTACTTTACTCACAATGTTGTCTGACTACCTGCTGAAAGTGATGCCAGTGGGATAGAAATGAGAACTTCCTTCTCTCCCAGATGAAGACTCATTATTACACCTCATCTGAAAATGCCAAGTTTTTTTTTTTTTTTTTTTGCTAGCTGTCCCAGACTGTACAAAGTTTTTCAAATCTCTGCTACTCCTTCTGTTCAAAGACGCTCAGGTCTTCACTCTGATTCCTGATTTTCATGGACACCCCTGTGGTGCTGGTGTGATTGGAGCAGTTTTTCCCCTGCTTTACTTTCTTCAAGTGACCCTTGATGTACAAGCGGAACTTCCTGGTTGAAAAGCAGTACACGATTGGGTCCAGGATGCAGTTCAACCCCATGAGGAGCAGCGTGACTTGGTGGGCGTCGTTCAGATACTGCCGGGTTTCTTCACTCCAGTCGGTCATCTTCAGGGTGGCCAGCGTCCAGGGTCCCTGGACCACGTGATGGGGAACGAAACAAACTACGAACACGCCTACGACCGCACAGAGCATCCGCAAGGCGCGGCGTTTGGTACCGTGGGGCCGTCTTCCTGTACTGGGCCGTGGCTGACTGACAGGCTGTGATAGGAGGGCGCAAGCGATAAGGACGTTGCACAAAACCACGAGGAGGAAGACTGTAAAAAAAAGGCCGATGATGATGAAGTTATTAACGACGACAGGAAGCTTGGATTCAGAGTCACTGTTATGGTAGCCCTCTAAGCATCGTGAGACGTTGGTATGCTGGTCTTTCTGGACGCCGGGCGTAACAAGGTGATACGCGGCCACTGCCAGGGTGCTAGCCCAGATGATCACAGAGGTAATAACGCCGCGTTTCCGGCAGTCGGAGGAAGCGGCCACCAGCGGCCGAGTCACAGCCCAGTAGCGATTGACGCTGATGACGGCGAGGAAGAGGACAGAGCCGTAGGTGTTGATGAAGAACAGCGTGCCGCTAATGCGACACAGAGCCTCCGGGTAGATCCAGTCCCCCTTCTGAGTATAATAGCTAATCCAGAAAGGGAGCAGACAGACGAAGAGCAGGTCCGCCACGGTCAGGTTGGTCATGTAGATGCGGATCTCATTCATGGACCTGGAGCCTCGCATCTGACGCAGGACATAGAGCACGTACGCATTGGCTACAAGCCCGATTATAAACACCACACTGTAGAAAGCGGGGAAGACTGTGTAGCGGAATTCTGAGTCCAGGAAAGTGTGGTTTGGGGAATTCTTTGTAGTGAACTCACTGACAGGAGACTCTGTTGAAAGCATCTGAAAAAGAAATGTGATCTTTTAACTATGTTAGGAGTCACAACTGTTTAAAAATAAATTCTCTCTCTCGCTTCCCTTTCCCATTTTTCTTTCTTCCAGACATACAGTACTTTCTGAAATATAGTCAAAACAGAGAGGATTCTTTAAATTTCTGTTCGTGCACGATATGAAGTGCCGGATGTGTTGAGATAAGGATTTACTTACTTCTCCTTATCTCAAACAACTCTTTGTCAATTTTGCTTGTCAGCATTTGTCTTTCAAACAATGAATATCAATAATAATTTCCAAACGGATCCATCAGAACCTCAAAAACCAAACTCCTGCTTCATTACCAGCTCAGCAGCGGCACAGAGTTCTAGTTTTTCAGGTTACATGATCGGACCAATACAGTACGTACAATAGAAAACGGAGAATATAAAATATAAAAAGTCTTTTCTGATCATCTCTCACGTTTCTACTTTGATACCTTAATAATTATCCAGTGGTCAAGACCACATTTTCGGATTTAAAAAAGAAATTGAACAGTTCTTTGATGGTTCTTGAGTATTCCATGTTCTTGACACCCTGATTAAGAGTGAATCCTCCCTGATGGAGAAACACTGTTGTTCAAAACAGAATCTTCAGACTTTCCTAAAGGTGACCTCTACGGGTTGTAAAAGTGGACAGGATGCACATTGTTCCTGGGTCACGGTGACTCTAGTATTCCAGGGTTAGGGTTAGGGTTAGGGTAAACCCTGAAAACACTGGAAAGAAAACATACGAAGAACATGCAGCGGAAATGTGTGCAGACAGTAAATGGAGCTCGGGATTTATCCTCAACATCAACGGCTGTTAGAAACATACAGGATGTCAGAATAAACATTACATGACTGGGAATGAAGTCGCCGTTTCAGAAGGGTCAAATTATTGCTGCATCAAGCAAAGAGAACAACTAAGCAAACTGCGAATGAACTGGAACAAATCCGGTAAGGACAGTGCCGAGCAGTCCACTTTGTGGAAGAAATGGGTTTCGGAAAAAAAATAATAATAATAATGAGCGGAGATCACTAAAATGTGGTATCATAAAAAAAATCAACCTAGAGCCTAGAGCTACTGTGTGTTTAACCTAGAGCTACGGATAATAGTGAAAGAAAGAGGTCGAGACTCAGTAACGTTATGTGGCGATAAAATGAAGCCAGCTGATCACCTGAATGTACTGAATCACCAGGTTCTCACATCTATGGAGGTTTTCTTCCCTGATGGCACGGACACACTCCAGTGTGTAAGAGATCACGAGGAATCATTTTCATATATAAACTGGACACCACAGAGTGAAATTAAAGCAAATCTGACGGTATGTGACTTTTTTTTTTTTTTTTTGCCTGGCAGCGTGTGTAGAGATCACATTCCACCTGCCCGATTCAATATATTACGTGAGGTGTTTATCCTTTAAGCACATTTACTGTAGAAGGTTAAAAGTCAGGCAAGCTAAAGAAATATCTGCTCAGTTTATATTTTTATGAATTGCATCAGATGTAAGGGCGTGTAAGCACTGAGCTGGAGTTTCCCATGATGACGCAATTCTGTGAGATTCCGTGGCTTCCACACCTGAGCTGTCTCACGTATATATATATATATATATATATGTGTGTGTGTGTATGTGTGTGTGTGTGTGTGTGTGTGCGTGTGCGTGTAAATGTATATATACACTATATTTCTATATAAAAATTGGTGATTGAAGGGTTCTTTAAAGGTTTATATTAAAATGAAAGCCATCATTTGGTACTGTGATTGTCATGTTATGAATATAAGCTATAAAAAGCTTAATAGTTGCATAAGATGCTCAGAAGATTATGATTAGTTACAGCTGCGGGGAAAGAAGGAAATCTGAGAAGCAGAACGCTTTCGATCCACATCATGAAAAATTCCAGAGCGCACTGTGCACTGAGGTGCGGCACATGTCAGGGTAATTCACACGTTACTCAACACCTCAAAAGTCAATAAAGATCATTATCAGACACAGCTATACTGTCTAGACTCTATCTAACATCCGTTGTTGTGTATAACCTGTCATCGTCTGCGCAGGTTAAGGAAGGACCTCCGAGGGTTGAACGGTTTCCTCGAAAAAGTAGATCCTCATAATCAATGGTTGATAAATTCACGAGTGTTCAAATTTTCTAGAATAAGGCGAGCCCTTTCTGTCTGTGTTTCCTGAGATGTTATAATGACCTGAGATGTTATAATGTTAAGTCCATTGCTGTTGTCCACTGGAGAGGAGAATTCTCTCTTTCTGATGGTACGGAGGTTGATTCAGTCTTGATCAGAGGACACTTTCTAATTGTTTTATTAAGTTCCTGAATAACATGTACTAGTATATAAAATGTCAATAAACTTAGAATCACTTTGATTTCAAAGTCAATGTGTACAAAACATCCTGTTTAATCGGACGCCTTGTGCACTAACTACGCTTATCTCTACACTGTATTGATTAGGAATCGCCTTCATGGGTGAATGATGAACAAACAAACAAACATAAAAACATGTGAAACGTTGTCACACACATTAACAACTCATTCACACCCATGGGACAATTTCATCATAACCAATCCAACTACTGAATGTCTTCGGGCTAGGGGGGGACACTGAAGCACTCAGCTTCAACCTGCGATCCTGAGCTCAGAACTGAACTGCAAACTCTGGAGCTAACGCTCCTCCGATAAATCATCCTTAAAATTTCATGCACATTATGTTTGATTTTTAATTGAAATACATGTATCTAGATAGATATATAGTTTGACTCACCTTAATTAGATCTGGCTGCTGCGCTGGATTGGACAGCTGTGAGATCATCGCACTCACTGTCAATAATCTTTTTTTTTTGTTGTTGTTTTTTAAATAAAAATAATAATAATGAAAACAGCTATTTACGTCTTCTTGTAAAAGAAATCTCCTCTCCCAGTGACTGTTTGTAGGTTTAAATCATCAGCACTAGACGTACTATACTGTCTGTATATGTGTGTCCACTATGTCCTCTGCAGGTCTAATGAGCCGTGCATTAAAGATGACCAGGGTGTCTTGTATGAACAGCTGCTTCTGTGTACAACATGTGGAAATCATGCATTTCGTACGTATATTTCACAATGTGGTATCACAGCCACGCCCTCTGAACTGAGCAACTGCCCTCACTTCCCTGTAACAGTATTGCACGCTGTTCAGTGGAAAATACCTAACAACCGCACACAAAACAACCCGTAGAGGTCGCCAAGTTGCTTCATTTTTACATTTTTCTTATCGAGTGTTCCTCTACAATTCTGTACCAACCCACCAGGTATCACCAGCAGCCAATGTTTTCGTCACCTTGTGTTGTCTCGGTTTCTGTGTTAAATAGCAAACATGTGTTTTTTAGTTTGCTCATCTCTATAAGCACTTTCGTTTGTTTGCATTTTTTTTTTTCAGCAATTGTTTTTCTCCTTGAAGATTTTGGATTCTCAGAAGAGTTTTTATGTCCCGTAAAGAACTCTGTACTCTCAGTTGAGTCTTGCTTGTTACTGGTTTTATATCCATCTTTATTTTGTGTTTTGTTTCGTACGTTCGTAAAGTTCTTCCACATTTTAACAACTGCATTTGCGCCTCCCGCTGTGAGTTTTCATGACCCAAGTTTATTTCCCAAATAGACTCCAATTTATGTATTGTACTGGTTGTTAAAATACAATTCCCTATATTTAATGCCCTGTTAAATCCAAGCAAAAATTGATAAATGACCAGAAAAAAATGTTGTGGGTTTTATGTTTTTTCCCTGTTTTTTTTTCTAGTGATGGGAATAATTTTAGTGACTCGGTTCTTTGAATCTCGTTCATCAAAATGAACGAATCTTTTTTTTAGTCATTTAGTTAATTTCGTTCTTTTGATCAGAAATAAAATACAATTTAACATTTTCAATAAACAGACCCCCAAAACGTCTACATACACAAATTTTGGCTCTAGTTCCAGTAATGAAAATATTACAGTGCAGCTAAGCACATATTATTATAAACAGCTCATCATCATATGTTCTAGTCCGAGCAGTTCGTTCATTTGAATCTATTGCACTGCATAGCGTCTATGCAAACGTGAGGCTATCTGTCTGACAGCTAAATTATTTAAAACTTGTAACATTTACAACACAGCCGGGCGCTGCACGGCGGCTGACCCAGAGCCTCGCGCTAATTAGCTTGTTTGTGTTTTTAAATTTGCGTTTTTTCGTTACATGTTTTTGTTTTTCGTTTGTGAGAGCCTCCTGCATTGTGGATCATGGAGATAAGTTGGACATGGTTTATTTTTTATGTTTTATTTGTATCGTTTTCTGTCAATAACTCGTTGGTCGGCCTTGGATAAGATGTGGTCTACTCCAGGGAGCACCTGATAGCTTTGCAAAGATGTGCCGGACAGTTGAATCCTGAGTTGTTAACATGGGACTGTCCTGAAATTGTACGGAAATCCAGGTTTAAAGCGAAGAAGTTGAAGAAAAAGGGCTTCGGGGGGGGGGGGGGGTGGTGTTCGGGCCAGGCTACGGAAGCGAGGTGCGCAGTTCCCTCTCGCCTTGATAACGCTGTCGAATGTGCGGTCATTAAATAATAAGATGGAAGAACTGAACGCCAGGATAAACGTTGAGAATGACTTTAAAATTAGCAACATGGCTTAAAGACGAGACAGAAGTTGCGCTTCCTGGGTATATTACGATAAGAGCTGACCGGGAAAAAAAATAAACACAAGTCAAATAAATCGACTGGAGGAGGCATGTGCATCTTTGTGGACAGCAAATGGACAACACAACTGCGTGTTCATGAGAAAGTGTGCACGCCAGATTATGAACTGCTTTCTGTCTCATTCCCACCTTTCTGTCTTCCAAGAGAATTTGGACAGATTACTCTTATTCTGGTCTATATACCGGGACCTAAATATGAGGAAGCTGCTAATCGGATACGTGAGAGTTTCAACAGCGCACTTGTGCGTTCTGTGGATCAACCTGTTTTCATACTTTCTGGTCACTTGCCAACATTACACCAGTATATAGCCTGCACCACGTGACTTGCGTGGACTTTGGATCAATGTTACGGTAATATACCGAATGCTTATAAAGCCGTCTCTCGCCCACCATTGGGTAAGTCAGACCATAATGTTATTCATTTGTTGCCTAAATATAAAGCTAAAGTCTAACAGGAAAAGCCTATGGTAAGACTTGTGTTGAGTTGTGGTCTGAGGTCTGCCAAGAGAGCCTGAGAAACTGTTATGATGATATCAACTGGGTCGTGTTCTTTGAAAATTGCGTAAATGCAGATGAGTTAATGGGAAACGATAACATCTTACATTATTTTCTGTGAGAATAATGTCGTACCAACAAAAACTGTTTTATGCCAACAATAAGGTCTGGGTGTCACATGAAATGAAGAAGAGTCTGAGGGATAAAAGTGTAGCTTTTGCTCAAGGTAATATGGTACGCTTTAAAGAGAAAAGACATGACATCAGAACAATTATTAAGAAATCTAGGAAACAATATAAAGATAAAATGGAGAAACAACTTGTAACTGGGGATGCTAGCAAGGCATGGAGAAGTTTAAACAACCTGATGGGAAGAAAGACACAGAAGCAACACAGTCAACCTATTAATATTGGCATATCTGTAAACGAATTAAATCAGTTTTACAGTAGGTTCAATAACACCATTTGCGATGTTAGGCTTGACCAAGAGTGTTGTCATGTCTGGGATACTATAACTCTTACTGGGCAGGAAGTTGCTGGTTGTCATGCTAGGATAAATCCTCATAAAGCACCTGGCCCACATGGTCTCAGAGGGAGCGCCATATCAGGGTGCATTTATCAACTTAAAGGTGTTTTTACTAGATTATTATTAAAATTTTAAGCTTGATACACATATTGTCCTACATTCTTGGAAGAAAACCACAATCATCCCTGCCTAAAAACTGCAAACCTGTATCACCAAATGATTTTAGACCTATCGCCCTTACCAGCATTCTGTGTAAATGCATGGAAAGAGTTGTGTTGGGGCATCTGCCAAACATTCATTTGTCAGATCAACTGCAGTTTGCTTATAAAAAGCACAGGGGGGCACTGAGGATGCTACGTTAACTCTGCTTCATATGGTTAGTAAGCATATTCAGTATTCTGGTGCTTTTGCTAGAATTTTATTTATTGATTTTAGTTCAGCTTTTAATACTGTACAGACTGATATTTTATTAGAGCGATTATTAACTTGTGCTATGGATTAAGGATTTTTTAACTGACCGTCCTCAAAGAGTCTCTGTGCAGGGTAACATGCCTGATGAAATAATTTTAAATACGGGAGTTCCTCAAGGTTGTATGTTGTCACCTGCATTATTTTCTATATATATGAGTGATATGCAGATTTGTGAAAATAATTTTATACTACTCAAGTATGCCGATGATATGGCCATGGTTGGTCTCATGGTCAGTGGACGGAGGGAGTTAGAGAGGGCATACTTTGAGTTTTGAGTGTTTCTTTGGCCGATTGTATGTTATGTAAGTGAGTGTTGCCACCAATTGTTTGTTATTGTATAGGTATTCAAATTGTGGTTTAACATTATTGGTTTTGTATGTCTTTAGTACATTAAGGTGTCCTGATCCATGATGTCGGGGACTTTATGTGTTTGCTTCATGTATTTGTTTTTGATTTGTTTTTGTTTGTTATGTGTTGTGTGATGTTAGTCTGAGGCCAAAGACAAATTTCCACATGTGTGGACAATAAAGATTTCTAATCTAAAAAAAATGTTGGTCAAAATTGTGTCATGCATCGTGACAATGATCTGAAGCACACCAGTTAAAGTCCAGACCAGTCCAACAACTTAACCACCACACCACCCCTGCCCCCTTCTGATAACATTATGTCATCTTAAACAACATGCTGTCTCATTAGTAAGTGTTTCCCATGTAACACTATTTGGCAGGAACGAAGCTGATATTCTAAAGTGGAATGAGTGGAAATATAAAGTAGATCTGGTAAGTTTCTCAGGATTCTCCTCATCTTTTGGCTACATAGTACCGCTAAGAATTTAAAACTACTTTTTGTAACCTCCTGTTAATTACCCTAACTGTTGCTCGCTAACTGTCAGTCGCGGTTAGTTAGTTCCTCGATATTAAGCTTATCCCAAGTTTTGGGGCAGGCTACACCCTGGACAGGGTGCCAAACCATCCACACACTTACACACTACCGGCAATTAGCCAGTTAGCCTAATCTGCATATCTTTGGACTGTTGAAAGAAACCAGAGTGCCCAGAGGAAACCAAGGCAGGACTCGAACCCTGGTGATCTGAGGCCACAGTGCTCACCGCTACGCCAATATGCAGCCATTTATGTATGTACTGTGTGTATTTATGTATGTGTTTATATGTTTAAGCTGGTATGGGCAGTTTTAATTACATATACACTTCTTGTTTTTCTAGAGGCAAGATCTAATTGCAAGGTGCTAGGAAAAAGAAAGGAGACAGATAAAACAACATAAAGAAAAGGGCAAAGAGGGAAAGCAGACTTTTCAGCGATATTTACATTCTAATCATAGTACTGTATACCATATGTACATATTCTCTGGCCTATAAATCCTTAATTTCTTTCTCACTGATCTGTATCTGTGCTTCATAATTCAGTCAGGAGTGTAATGGGTGAGAGGAATTACTACACCTATCCTGTCCTCACCTGTCGCCGGCAAATGAAAACCAGGAAAAATATTTGTATTATATATATAAAGTTTTATCATTATTACGCCTACAACCTCATTAATCTTTGGAATGTGTTCTGTCAGTGTTTTATTTCTATTACTAGTGTAGGTAATTATTTTATTTTTTTTTTTCAGAATTAAGCCTTCTTATTACTGCATTACGTGCAGTGCAACTAAAATAAAAGCATATATGAATATTTAAATAGCTTTAATTGACAAATGTGTGCTGTTAATAATAAATTTAATTAATTAACTCTTATATGGGTGCCAGTACTGTTATTTATTTCATAGTACAAGAAGTTTAAATAACATAAAAGTAGAAGTTTAAATATGAAAATAGATGCCATGCCCATAATATCAGTAACATCATCATCATCTTCAAAAATAAATAAATAAATAAAAAACTCTCCATGCGATCCCCGTGTTTGACTGAGGATATTTTTTTCTCTTGTGCGCATACGTAAAGTTCATATACATAATCAAATAACCATAACTATAAATGCTAAGTTTCAGCTTTTACTGCTATAAAATATACCTGAATGAAGAGCAAAGGTCTTTAAAATTAGCAGCTTTGGGATGAGTTGGAGCAGGAAAAATGTGATGTGAATCACACCAGTAGCGAACACAAGACATGTGGATCCTGTACTTCCTGTTTTCTAATAAGCACTAAAACTTGCCCAAGGGAACAACATTGTGAAGTTAAACAAGGTAAGGTTACCTCGCACCTCCAGGGTTGATGGCTTGAATTTCACCTCCCTCCTGTGCAAGTGGATTCCTGCATTGTGATATCCTCCTTGTAATCTGGGGTTTCCCCAAACAGTACAAAGTCATGCACTGTAGGCTAAACTCTGTTTCCTATATTAGAAATTCCTTCTATCTAAGATGAAAATTCATTATTATACCTCATCTGAAAATGCCAAGCGTTTTGCTAGGTGTCCCAGACTGTACAAACGGCTTGCTGTAAAAGTTAGTTTGAGGTCCTTCAAATCTCTGCTACTCCTTCTGTTCAAAGATGCTCAGTTCTAGACTGATTTTCACAGACAACACCTGCGATGCTGGTGTGACCGGAGCAGTTTTTTCCCCAGCTTAACTTTCTTAAGGTGATCCTCAATGTACTTACGGAACTTCTTGGTTGAAAAGCAGTACACGATTGGGTCCAGGATGCAGTTCAACCCCATGAGGAGCAACGTGACTTGGTGGGCGTCGTTCAGATACTGCCGGGTTTCCGCACTCCAGTCGGTCGTCTTCAGGACGGCCAGCGTCCAGGGTCCCTGGACCACATGATGAGGAACGAAACAAACTACAAACACGCCTACAACCGCATAGAGCATCCGCATGGCGCGACGTTTGGTACCATGGAGCCTTCTTGGTTGACTGACAGGCTGTGATAGGAGGGTGTGAGCAATGAGGATGTTGCACAAAACCACAAGGAGGAAGACTGGCCAAAACAGGCCAATGATGATAAAGTGGAAAACAATGACAGGGAGCTTGGATTCAGGATTATTGTTATGGTAGCCCTCGAAGCATCGTGAGACCCCGGCATGCTGGTCTTTCTGGATGCCAGGCGTAGCAAGGTGATACGCGGCCACTGCCAGGATGATAGCCCAGATGATCACTGAGGTAATAACGCCGCGTTTCCAGCAGTTAGAGGAAGCGGCCACCAGTGGCCGAGTCACAACCCAGTAGCGATTGACGCTGATGACGGCGAGGAAGAGGACAGAGCCGTAGGTGTTGATGAAGAACAGCGTGCCGCTAATGCGACACAGAGCGTCTGAGTAGATCCAGTCGCCATGATGAGTATAATAGCTAATACATAGAGGAAGCAGACAGATGAAGAGCAGGTCCGCCACGGTCAGGTTGGTCATGTAGATGCGCATCTCATTCATAGCCCTGGAGCCTCGCATGTGATGCAGGACAAAGAGGGCATATGTATTGGCTGCCAGTCCGATTACAAACACCACACCGTAGAAAGCTGGGAAGAGTGTATAGCGGAATTCTGAGTCCAGGAAAGTGATATTTTGGGAATTCCCAAATGTGGAGTTCACTGGTGGAAGCATCTGAAAAAGAAATTTAATTGAGCATTCTTTCAACTGAGTGACAAAAATATAAAGTTCAGTTTTTTTCTGATTTAAAATTAAATCTTAGCGGTCAAAAGGTTCTAAAAGATAAGCTAAATACATTTCAATTGAGATGATACATATATAACATTAGAGTTATTTAGTGTAATGACTTATATTGTATACCCTTCTCTTGTGTGTATGTGTGTGTATTGTTTCACTCACCATAATTAGATCTTGCTGCTGCTCTGGTTAATTACCAAAAAAGAAAAAAAAAAATCACTGTCCAAGTTCTGTATATTTCTATAAACTTGAAGATCTTTCTTCCATAAGAAATCTCTGTGCACATTGACCAGATGTTTACTGTATGTCATGTGAAACAAGAGAAAATGGAGCATGTTTTATTTCACCTGTAGGTGAATGCAATGCAGTGTCACTGAAACTCCTCCTCCTCATTCCACCTTTTACTATCAACACTATTTCCTTATGCAGTGATGAAATGACTACACTTGTCTGTTTCCGTCACAATCACACTCTTCAATGGGAAGTAACTGTTGCTTCTTTGAAACAGTCACATGATTTCACCAGGTGGCATACAGGTGTTGCATGTATTTATAACGAGTTTGCTTTGGCATCCATGAATCACTGTTTAGTATCCTGGATCCCATGTTGGATGACATTTCAGCTGGATCAGAGCCATTTTTCCATTAACACATATGATGATGAAATTTTACTGTCAGTCTTCCTTAATAAAATCTACGACTTTCCTTATATAAAGCAATATAAAAAGCACTATAAACTTAGATGTTTAGAACTATTACATTTCAGTAAGAAACTTGTTATACAAAAAATACGCCACACTATACAAACACGGTTCTTCCTACAGGCTTTCAGAGAACCTGCAGGAAGAACCGTGTGATTCTTTAAAACCCTACATGACAAGCCTTTGTTTGGACAGGCCTAGTTACACAATCATTTTTCAAAGAAGTCTAAACAGGCATGAAGGACATGCCTGGAACAGACATACTGTACTCCCTAAAGATGACTTTAATATTAGGAGCTTTTAGTGAATTAGTGCTGAATACAGTTGGGTTATTAACAATTTTTAAGATGAGTCCTGAAAATGTCCCGAATCCGTCTATAGTTTGCATGGACCTGAAGACATTCTGAAGTCCTACCTAGTGTTAAACACATTATTGAACCCAAATCACTATTTCAATGTAACCTAGAAGCAATGTTATGGATTTGAATATGAAAATATATTGAATTAAATGCAACTTTATTTATATAGCATTTTTAACAATGGACCTTGGTCTTAAAGCAGCTTTACAGAATCAAAAGAAAATTATGGAAGTGAGTATAAAATGTGTGAGAAAATATGTATGAATCAAAATTATCAATTGGGAAAGCCGATGATGTCCCTGATGAACAAGCTGAATACGATGGTGCTGAGGAAAAACTTCCAGAGATGCCAATAGGAAGAAACCTTGAGAGGAACCAGGCTCAACAGGCAACCCATCCTCATTTGGGAGATAACGGATAGCAGAAACTGTTTGGCAGTCATACTGTGTGTTAGGAGGCTGTGCAATACAGGCAAGAGAGGAGTTTAAGTTAATATGAAGTCCAGTTTGTTATTGGAGGAACTGTAGGAATTTCAGTCCTGAATTATTGAACACTGTGTCACGATGCACATGTTGGTGTTTCTCAACCTGTTATCGCTCCTTGCTCACTCAGTAGGCTCCCTTTGTAGGTGCCCCCCCCCTTCAAGAGGGGCAGGGCTGCCAGGACTGGCGATGATTAACATTAATGGACCTCGGGCTTCTCTTCATAATTGTCCGTGCTGTGGTCAGAAGAAACCAAAATTTTGCTTTTTGGCATCAACTCGACTCGCCAATTTTGGAGTAAGAAAAATGCTGAATATGACCCTAAGAACTCCCTACAGTCAAACACTCCCTGCGTCCCTACAGTCAAACACAGTGGTGAAAACATCACCTGCACAACAAACACCTGCACGGCTTTGACGAGGTCCTTGATGGCTTCAACATGAGTCTTGACGATGGTCTGGACACCCATCAAAATTATGCCATTGGCAGGCTTGAGGGTCTCAAGACCCGCGATCACATCTTCCCGGCCCTGGGTAAGGAGTTCCTGGCCCTGCTCAATGATCGGCTCAACCTGCTTCTGCGCATCCTTCACCAAAGTTTCATACTTCATTTGCATCTCTCCATTAAGCAATTGAAAATAGAAGGGTAATCTCTACCCAACTCCTTCCAAAGCACCTAAGGCAGGGGTCTCAAACTCAGTTCCTGGAGGGCCGCAGCCCTACAGAGTTTTGTTCCAACCATAATTAAAAACACCTGATCCAACTAAACAAGTCATTAAGGCTTATTTGAAAACTACATGGTACGTAAGTTGGAGCAGGGTTGGAACAAAACTCTGTAGGGCTGCGGCCCTCCAGGAACTGAGTTTGAGACCCCTGACCTAAGGTGTCCCAGCAATTGTTGCAGTGCATGATATTGTTGTAGTGCAACATTGTCAACGTCAGGTTTACAAACTATGGGTAATTCACTGCGAAACGCGCAATTTTTGTTCGTTGCGTAGGAGACGTTCTTGTATGCCAAAGGTGTCAGCGAGGCCTTCGCAAAACCACCAGAAAATGATGGCTAGTCCACTTATGAGTGGCTTCCCATGCCTATATTTTGGGCTCTCATTGAGATCGACGTTGTCCGGGCACCATGACAGGAAGATGACTGGTGACAAGACTCTGGTTGGCGAAGCTGCTGTAAAGCTGCTGTAAAGTACGAAATCCGCGGCGAGCTCGCCTGTGGGTCCTACAGCATCGTCTATCATGGTTACAATCTCTTCGTGCAGCGCCATGTCGCCATCAAGGTGGCAGACGGCGGCACCGGCGTGATCGCCGAATCCACCACCCTGCACCGCAACTTTTTCGCAGAGGTGCTGCCCTCGCTCACATCAAGCTGACGCGAAACGGCATGCCAAAGATAATGGATTTTTTAATCGCCGAAATTAAAACAGAGAAGGTGGATGCAGTCCTCAAGCTCATCCGCGAGCATCTCTGGGAAAAAGACTGGGCTACGAGTCCCAGTGCAGCCAGATGTGGTTCGGGTGCTACCTGTTCGCCCTGGCCCACAACGTGTGGTAAGGACAGATCAGCATGAACCCCATGGTCTACACCACCTTGCTGTCACTGGTGCCGATGCTGGCCCTCGGCTTCTCAGTGCTCTAGGCGCTGGGCGTGCACAATTCACTGGAGTCAAGCTGCTGGAGTCGCCCAGAACATCATTGGATTTGTCGAGGAGAACCAGGTCAGCATGGCTTCACGAATCCGTCAGCTTCGTGCTGCTGTACAGTACACTGCCGTATCGATGTTCTAGAAGGTCGTTTACTGAACTATAGCAAGCCTGAAATATAAGTGAGCACATCAAAACCTGAAGGTTTCACTCAGCCTGACGGTTTCTTTCCATTTGGTCTCTTGGGTTTCATCCGTCTTTTGACATTGTGTGGTGTCACATTCCACTTTAGTGTCTCATGACTTTTAAAAGCAATTTAAGAACACGTTTGCTTTTGTCATTTTGTTATAATGCGGTGAAGCAATATTCAGTTAATTCTTGGAAAAAACATATTTTCAGGTAATTTTGAGCTTATGTAATTTTGAGCATGCAACCTTGTAACCATATGTACTGTAATCCTTGTCCGTTGAAAAAATCCTTAATATTCCTTAAAATTATGTCAGCCAGAAATACCATAATTTGGTCTCTTTCGAAGTTAGAAAAAAATGCTAAGACTTTACTTTAGGTTTCTTTATATGTGTAACTTTAGGTTTCATTTGTTTAAATATTTGTTTATATTACTTGAGATTTATTTTCAGAGTACATTTTTGACTGACATTTTCACTTTGTCCTGTTTTGTCCTGAGTTGTGACTAAAAATAATCGGAAATTATATATATATTTTTTATAAATGGAGCGAATATATAATAATATGTAATATTTATAATATAATAAAGGGCAAGTAAGTAAAAAAAAATAACTTCCCTTTGTACCATACCAAAGTGTTTGCTCACTTATCATTTAACCTCCGTAATGCACAGTAAAAAGCTAATAAAAATAATAATTCAGTGTGTCACATGATCCTTCGGAAAGCATTCTGATAGTCCTGTGTCAATATAAAGTATCATGTGTGTTTTACATGACGCAATAAGACGTGAAGCATCAGCAGGAGGAATGGGTAAATTGTGGGACCTTGACACTCAGTTTGGCTAGGTATGCATAACATAGACCAATGCAATTGTATTTATATATCATAGGGAGTTTATTTCTCATAGGGAGGTAAAATAATCATTTGACATGGTTTAAAATTAATGAAAAAATATAAAAATAGATTTCATTTCTCTCCAGTGAACATAACAGTAATATTACATGTTGGGCTCTACATTTGTGTCCTTAAATTTTCATTTTTGGGGGGGTTGACAGCTTATAAAACTGTAGTTCTGTTTTTTTACTGTACACCTTGTTGCAGTTGTTAGGCATTGTTTTTTTTTTTGTTATAAAACAGAAATGACAAAGAGGCAGCTTCCTCAAATACAAAGTCAGTGGATAGGGATGGATTGTTCTATTTCTGCTGGTTAAGGTCGTGTGTGTTGTGTTGTGTTGTGTGTTGAGGCTGATGAGTTCATTCACTCCCAGTCTGATCCACAGAGACTTCAAGGTGAAGTACAGCGTCCGACCCGACCATCAATCACACACAAATCTCACACCTCCATGTCCAGCCAAACCTGTGTGTGCCTCTATCTTCTGTGGAATGCCAAGAAAGTTTACGGAAATGTCACGGAGCTCATTGACTTCCATAGTGTTTTTGTCCGTATTATAAAAGTCAAAGAGACAAACGGTTTGTTTATCATTATTATTTAAATATCTTCTTGTTGATAGTTGAAGTTGATCTGATTGTTTGGGGTATTTATATAAAGTTTATAACGAACTGTGGTTAGAATTTCTTAATGGTAGTGTAAAGCACCCTTTTTACCTCTTCCCGTTTCGGTGTATGAAACTTTACCCTTTATGAAACTGCAGAATCGTCACTGGTCACCATGACTGATTATCTTCACAGAAACTGTACACAGTTTGTAATAAGGCAATCACCTGTTCACTATAAATGTGTGATTAAGAATTTTCATATCCAACAACAGAACACCTGAATCGCTTAAGTCATGTCAACACTTTCTCTGGCTTGAAACAATGAGGGACTTACTGCATGACAGTCCCGCAGGGCGGGTCTGTCCTTAAGTGTCAAATAATGTTCATCTCCTCACCCCCAGTACATCCGAGATGTAGGTGACTTTCGAAGAAAATGTTTCTTTGTTTCAGCCTATGAACATCAGCAGTGAGGGGAAGGTAAAAGTTGGAAACTTAGCCTTGTGACTACAGCAGAAAAAAAAATGATGACAGACTCCTGGGACGGACAAAAAAACAGGAACCCGTTTTAACATGAGCCCGGAGCAGGTCAGTCAAATCAACATTTACTGTGCTATTCTACATATGTTCATGTACAATACGCAAACGCAATCAAATATATATTTTTTTATCATTTTAAAAAATTAATTCAAGAAAAATATATGTTTTTAAATTAATATGCATTTAGAAAATAAATGCTTTCTAGAGTCTAACTTGATGCCATGACACCTAACACCTGTGCAAACTGTATTTGTTCTTGTGCCAGTGTTAATTCAGTATCACTGAGAAACTATTGTAGATTTTAATTAACAGTTACAATAGTAGTTTATTTAATTTTTAATGTAGTTACATTTTTAGTATTTGTTTGTGTGCATTTATTTGTTTATTTATTTTATTTGTATTTTTTATTATTTTAGTACTTCATGAAATTAATATAACTAACGTATAATAAAAATCTACTAGCGAAAAAAATAAGAAGAATTTTAGGTAACATTTATTTTGTAGTGTTACAGTTTTAGTCTGAATCAACTGTAATAACTTCCCATTGTTACTGATGTTTTTGTTTTTGTATATTGAATATCTAGGAAACTGAAACTTCATGACAGAAAGGTGGACATATACGCTCTAGGTGTCATATATTTTGAGCTCATCTGTAATCTTGTCACAGTGCATGAAAGGAAAAAGGTTTGATCTGTTTCGATATTTGTATTCATCATGAATCTGAACTAGACACAAAATGACTTGAAATAAGAAGTCTTGTTTTCTTGTAATAATAATAATAATAATTGATTTTATTGTTAAAACAAACAGGAACAAATCTTCCAATAGGGCCAGAAAAATAAACTTAATT
This sequence comes from Clarias batrachus, assembly GCA_003987875.1. NCBI lineage: Eukaryota > Metazoa > Chordata > Actinopteri > Siluriformes > Clariidae > Clarias > Clarias batrachus. The sequence continues at coordinate 713,167 of QMIH01000321.1, forward strand.
CAACAGAAAACTAAGATTTTTATCAGTACTCAATACAGATATACAGTATGTTCTTGTATTGAGCAAAAATTCACTTAATTTGTATCTTTTTAATAAAACAAGGCTTAATGTCTGTCATTTTTGCATCTCATCTAATTGTATTTTTACTGGAAGGCATGATAAAAATAGAGGTACACAGACATTAAAATGTTTATTTTTATTTGTGACTTTCTAGATTTGGGATGATGTAAGTTCTCGGAAACATATACGTTTGAGGTGAGTGTAATTTCATTATTTAAAGATGTTTAATTGAACAGATGATGATGACGATGTTAAATATTTAATGACTTGTCTCATTGTTGTCTACCTTCCAGTGAATCAGCACCAGCTCATAGACCGAATGTTGATTCTCAGACCTGAAGACAGACCAGACGCCACCGATCTGATCAGAGAGCTGGATCAATCTTACACAGTCCTGAAGACTCAGAGCAAGACTCAGAGTCCTGAAGACGATCTGATGACAAAGTTTGACAGATTCTCACACTGATGCTGTTTACTTTGATAGCACACATTGCTAGTCATGTTTGTGGCAGTGTCTGTGGACTTCAAGATTCATTTCTCAACTGGTGGGTTACGGGACCATTTTGGTCAGAGAGTGTGTGGTCAAAAAAAAACTTTCAATTTATCTTAACTTTAAACATTTTTTCTGACATGTGACTTTTATTTTGAAAGGCTCACATGAAAGCTTAAGAAGTGTCAAAAATGAGAAATTCTATTTTATTCTGTCAACAAATATGCAAGCGCAACCCGGGTATATAAAATATGGATTTATATTTATTGATGACACATAACGTGTAGCTCTGTAGTAAACACTGATCACATTTTTCTAGATTTTTTGATGAATGTGGTGGCTCATAAAAACTAGATAGCCCTCTGCTTAACAGCCAAAAAAACAAAACAGACAAAATAATGTTTATTCATCACTCTTTGTTTTGAATGCTTGACATCATCTGTTTAATGTAAAGCATATTGGAATACTACTTGTGTATGTATTCATAATTATTGAAAAAGAAATTAGCTCAAGTAAGAAATTAGAAATTGGTTCAAGTTCCTAAAAATTCGGGTCACGACTCGATAACCATGTAAAAACGTGGGTCCCACGGCCAAACCAGTGAAGAACCACTGCTTTAAAGAGTAACTTATAAAAAAGAGTTTCAGATTCAGATGGAAAGTGTGCAGTTGTGATAAACAATCTATAAATTATTTAGTTCAGTGTGAAAAATAAATCTTTTTAACTTGTGTCTAAAACTCATACTGTTGTATTACTGTAACTCTGGCATTAATTTCATTTGCTTGTTACTTAAATTACTTTTAGAACAGAGTTTGAATCGATCAACTGTCAATGTCTTATTACTGTATATGTTACTTAATATTTGTCTGAATTGCATGAATTCTGCAACAATAAAGCAAAATCTTGTATACGAATTATGAAATCATATATTCTCTATTATTTTCCAGTCTTATTATTTTCCTTCATTTATATTTTTGCCAAACATCTGATTTGATGTTTTTATGGTGTTCTAATGAAAATAAAGCCATACCAGTTAAAATATCATTTTCCACTTTTAAGTGTGAGTGACCTTGTACTGTATGGTAAATACAAATAAAGTTTGTTAACTTCAAATAAGACAAGGAACTGTTTCTGCCTTATCGGAAAGGGACATGTTTGTTTTTACAGCGACCCAAACTTTACAACGCACAAACACTCTGTCATTTTCATCACATCAAATTTCTCATCCCCAAATTATTACAAAGTTGTATTAGTTTTGTGTTGTGCTGAACACACACACACAAATAAATAAATAAATAAATAAATAAAATATTTTGAAAATGGTCCATAATTGAAGAAAAAAAAAAAAGAAAGAAAAAAAACATGAATTCCATGGGGACCGACAACTGTAAGGACAGAAAGGACCTTTGCCTTTATATTGAGCAATACATGTGGTGACGTCAATGTCATGACGTCATGAGATAAATACATGTCATTGAATTTAAAGTCTGTCAACCAAAAAAAACAACTGTATTTTACCCTCCTTTTTTCTTGGCTTTTAAAAATAAAAATAAATGAATTAAATATTACCTTCATTAAGACACACAGTTGTGTATATATTAAGTACAGTATGTTACTTTGATTAGGAAACTGGAACATTAAAAACAATCCGTGCTGTAGTGACATTTGAAACCGAGAGATGTGATGGGAGGGCTGTTGTGAGGAACCCGAGCAGGAAACGAAACCGAAAGGCAGAGGCGGCTGGTTAAATACCGACACGGAAGTCAGACTGTCACTACAGACCGGAGAAGTGGAACACACCGACCTGACGGCAGCTTTCTCAACTAGATTAAAACGTTTAAAGACGCAAAATGTCTGCCGACGCTAAAATGGAGGAGAGAATCTGCGGTTACCTGAGGGAAAATGGCAAAAGCACCGCGCTGGTCATTTCTAAAGAATTCTCTGTAGATAAAAAGCTCGTGAACAAACACCTCTACAACCTGGAGAGATCAAAGCAGGTGTTCAAAAGCGGCGAACTGCCTCCTGTGTGGAACCTTCTGGAAAACCAGAGTCCGAAAACAGCCGAAGAAGAAGGTGCTGCTGCGGCGCACGCGACAGATACCTCGCGTGAGGAGGAGCGCGTGAAGGTTCTGCTCAAATCGGGAGATTTAAAAGCCTCTCGGATCGCCAGAGACCTGGGACTGGAAACCAAAGCGGTGAAGAAAAAGCTGTACAGTATGATGGAGCAGGGACACGTACAGAAGTGCAGCAGAAACAACACGTGGACACTGAGTGAGGGGGCGGGAAACGAAGACAGGTTTGTGTTGTTCTGATTTGAATAAAAACACCAATGGTTGTGATTTATAATAACACTGTGATGTAACTGATGAGGTTTTGTTCTTATTTTCCAGTGATCATAGACTGGCCTCATTGACAGGGTGAGTACTCAATCAAACCAAAATAACTCAAATCATATATAGCCAGAGTAATATTTTTAAAGGATTTTTATAAGTAATGATGCACTATGATGTTGTGCTGTTTGACATGTATGTATCATCTGTTCTTAGATTGTCTCAAAGTTTTGTTGTGATCGAAACGCTTGGTCATGGAGGCTTTGGATGCGTTTATAAAGTCAAACATAAGTTTGATGGCAAGATCTACGCTGTAAAGCAAGTCGTCTTAACCGGGTAGGTCGTACAGTATGCACGATGGGTAAATGACAAGGATTTTTATACAGGACTAAATAAAAAACAGGAATAATAAAATAATAATAATAATAATAATATCTGTTGCAATTGTTCAAACATTAAGAATGTTGTGTACACAAATTCATATAAAAATTTTTATTAAATGTTGTTTTTTTTGTTCATCTAGAATAATTGGCCACAGCCCTATTTTTTTTTTTGTTTTAAGTTTTCAGTAATTAAAATCTTAAACAAAACTATTTGCATTTCTTTTGAGTTTTTGTAAAGAATGATTTCATATTTATGTCCTATAATGTCAGAGTTGCCTTCTTAAATGTAGTAAACTTTAAAAATCTTGTCATTTAGTTATTTAGAAGACATTTCCAAAACAGCAACTATGGCTGAACACACCATTTGATATTTTAACACTTTAAATAACAAAAAAAAATGTACAGTACACGTAACAAGAAGTTAACGTGAGTACATACATGGGAGAGGAACCTCATATATGTGGGATATTTTTATGAATTTAAACTTACTATTAATGAAAAAAAAATGTAAATGGACAGCGTCATTTATATTACCATATACCATATTACCATATATTTCTTCAGTATTTATTTATACATTGTTTTATTAATTTATTCGGTCATTCATGTTATGAAGTATTTGTTTGTTTGTTTGTTTGTTCATTAATGCATTTTCTTATGTCTTCAATTATGCGTTCATTCATTTTGAAATAGGAAGGCTGATTTAGAGGTAAAGGCTTTGGCCCATCTAGATCACCCAAACATAGTGCGGTACATCACATGTTGGCCAGATTCTGAGAAATGGACCAGAGAAAGTAACCAACTGTCCAAGTAAGCAAATCTCCAGCGCTTTTGACAGAACCATTCAGTGCTTCTCGGTAATGATGTTTATGTTTTATGTTCAGCACATCAGGTTCTTCATCAGACGGAGTGATCTTTGAGAGGTCTGGCGCTGAAGAGAGTAATTATGATGATGATGACTATGATGATGAAGATGATGAAGATGACATCACATCAGGAATGGAAAGTCTGAGTTTGAATAAGTATGTCTATCAGTCTTCCTATGAGACACTTTCTTCAAATTATTTCGAGAAGTTTCTGCAAAATATGTAAATATACAAATGTGTGTTCTCAGAGCTTCTGCTAAAACTTCGGGAAACTACAGTGCTGATGAGTTGAGCCCTTCAAATAAGTGAGTTTGTTCATTTACAATAATTGGTTAACACAATAAAATGAGGGAATTTTTATTTTATTTTTATTAAGGTTTATGAATGCAAGTTCACAAATTATTTTAGCAGCGTAGATATAATATGTATTCACAGATAAAAATATTGTTTTTCAGAGTTGCATTTGATTTCATTACATTTAACCATATTTAATTTCAACACATTTAATCATATTTAATTTTGATTGGCAAATGGGATTAAAATTAATTATAAATGATATGCTACATGAAAAACTGGCTAAAATATAAACAGATTTTAATAAAAATGTGAAGAAAATGTAAGGTATGACCTAATACTGGATATGTCTATTCTCTCCCTCTTGTTTCCACAACAGGGCGTATTTATTCATTCAGATGGAGTTCTGCGAGGGAGGAACACTGACTTCATGGATAAATGACAGAAATTTTATGCATAAACAGAGAGAAACAGTGGAAACTAATAAAATATTTTATGAGATAATCAGTGGAGTGGAATACATCCATTCTCAAAAACTCATCCACAGAGATCTGAAGGTATTTTCTTCATTGCTGACTGTTGTGTTTGAGCACATGTGCTTTTGTCATGATTCATGTCCTGTTCTTTTTCTCGTGTTCACGTTGCCAATTTTGCTTTGTTTTTCGTTTCTCACTTTTGTCTCTCGTCTCGGATTTGTTCGCCTCGCTCTTTTGATCTCCCGGTTTTCCCCTCACACTTCCTTGCTTTTGACCACGGCTTTTTGTTTGCGTTTTTTTGGATTGCCGCTTCGCTGCTTGATTTCCCGGTTACCGATTTAACGCTTCCTCTTTTGACTACGGCTCTCGCTTTACAATTTAGCTTAGACGCTACGCTGACTGACTGTATTTGACCTTCACTTCCGCATTCCAACCGCGAGGATTCACCTCGTTCCGCTCCGTGACAGAATAATCCAGCCAGCGATATGAATTCAGCAGATGTTGACCGCACGACCCAGTTCCAATGGCTCCAACTCTCTCTAGCCAGCGCAAAGTGGGGGACCCTGCATGCAACAGGAACCACAGCTCCCCGCCCCTCCTACCTATGAAGGAGATCCAGGCACCGATCGCTCCTTCCTCTCTCAGTGCACGCTGATATTTGAGCTCCAGCCCTCCACGTTTTCCACTGAATGCTCCAATGTCGCGTACGTGATTACTCTCCTCTCAGGACGAGCTCGGGAATGGAGCACTGCACTCTGGGATGCTCACGACCCCTGCTGCTCCAACTACAAAGACTTTGCTAAAGAAATGAGGAAGGTGTTCGAGCGCACACGTCACGGCAGGGAGCCAAGTCACACTCCGCCAAGGCTCACACTCAGTCTTTGACTACGCCATTGAGTTCCAGATCCTAGCTCTCTCCAGTGGGTGGAATGGTCGGGCCCTGAGTGACACCTTTTTGAAAGGACTGACTGAGACACTCCCGGACGCATTAATCTCCCACGAACTTCCCTCGTCACTCCAAGGTCTTCTCAGACCACTACCAATCCCATCCCGTCCATGGTCTAACATTGCCCTGGATTTTGTCACAGGGTTACCCTCCTCCGATGGCCACTCATGCATTATGATCGTGGTGGATCGGTTCTCTAAGGCCACTCATTCCGTCCCACTACCCAAACTCCCATCTGCCAAGGAGACCGCTGACCTCTTGATTATGCATGTTTTCAGGCTGCACGGTCTCCCCCAAGACATCGTTTCCGACCGTGGGCCCCAGTTCACCTCTCAATTTTGGAAGGCATTTTGCAGACTCATTGGAGCCATGCCCAGTCTGTCCTCAGGTTTTCACCCCCAGTCCAATGGTCAGACCGAAAGAAAGAACCAGTCCCTCGAGGTAGCCCTAAGGTGCATGGCTTCCCGAGATGTCGCCTCTTGGAGCAAGTTTTTACCTTGGATGGAGTACGCCCACAACTCCCAGGTATCGTCATCTACTGGTTTGTCTCCCTTCCAGTGCTGCCTGGGCTATCAACCACCATTGTTCCCGTCTCAGGAGGAGGAGGTCTGTGTCCCATCTGCCCAAGCTTTTATCCGACGCTGCAGAAGGACCTGGCTACAAGCAAGGAGAACGCTGTTACGGGTCGGCAGAAGATACAAGAGACAGGCCGACCGCAAACACTCTCAGGCTCCCAAGTACAGGGTGGGACAGAGAGTCATGCTCGCCGCCAGAGACATCCCCCTAAAGACCACCTGCCGCAAACTTTCCCCTCGTTACCTCGGTCCCTTCACCATCACTAAAATAGTCAATCCGTGCGCTGTTAAACTCTTGTTCCCCTCAACTATGTGGCGGATCGATCCTACGTTCCACATGTCCCAGCTACGCCATCTCGCCGCATGCCCATTAAAATGAATTAACGCTTCCTCTTTTGACTACGGCTCTCGCTTTCCGATTTGGTTTAGACGCTACGCTGACTGATCTCCTGGTATTTGACCTTTGCTTCCGCATTCCGACCACGCTCCTGTTTAACGTTGCTGTAATCTGCGCCTGGATGACAGCTTTTCTCCCGATTTACTCATGTACTTTCATTTTAGCCTGATAACATATTGTTCAGCACCAATGGGAAGGTGAAGATCGGGGACTTCGGGCTGGTGGCAGTTCAGGAGAACCACAGCAAGGGTGCCATAAATAGGACAGTGGGAAGAGGAACAGTGTTATATATGAGTCCTGAACAGGTCAGACCTCTTTAAATTTGTAGGTTTACTCACCAGACACAGGATTTTATATATATGTATATATGTATAATGTATATTAAGAATAAAGTAATTAATTGAAAAAAATGAAATAAATATAATTTCTTACTCTAGGGCAGTAGTAAGAGATACAATGAAAAAACAGACATTTTCTCCCTTGGACTCATATGGTTCGAGATGTTGTGGAAATTGTCAACTTGTATGGAAAGAGAGAAGGTCAGTAGAATTCTATGATACAGTAGTTATCAATAATAGCTTAAGTCTTATTTGCAAAAAAGTGTTTGTTTTCAATTAATTCATGTATTTTTGACATTGCAGCTGTTGCAAAATCTGAGAAATCAAATATTTCCAGAAAGTTTCTGTACCCTTTATGTGACTGAAGTAAGAAACATGATTTTATCTTCAAAAAATAAATTAATAACTGGACCAAGTTTAGACTGTAATGTTGTTAAACCTCTTTTCCAGAATAATTTAATTAAGAAGATGCTGTCCTTAACACCAGGGGACAGACCGAGTGCACAGGACATAAAACAGAAGATGGAGGAGCTTTTCTATCTGGATCAGAATCCGTTAAGCCAGAGAACGATTTGAGATTTGTACAAACTGCCTCAACACCTTGCTCAGGTGAAAATGATTTACTACAGTGGCCTCATAAAAGACATGATAAAATAAACCTTTTAATAAGATAGGGATAAAACCATAAAAAGTTGGACCTTGAACATGGAATTTTGGGCATTTTCAGATATTTTCAGATATAATTTCAGATGCTGTAAGACTTCTTGTAGTACAGTGGAACCTTGGACTGTGAGCATAATTTGTTCAGGAAGCGTGCTCATACAGTATATCAAAACACTCAAATTTTCCCATAAGAAATAATGGAAACCAAAGGTAGAAAATAACTAATTACGTTTACTCGTGTTACTGTAATTGAGTAGTTTTTTTGTGTACTTCTACTTTTTAAAGTAGTTTATAAAATTTGTAGTTAAACTTTTACTTAAGTAGTAAACATATACAAGTATTGTACTTTGCTACATTTTAAATCATATTCACCATTAATTAAGAAAACAATGAATGAAAATGAAAAATAATCGTGCTCGCCCTATCATTCAGAGATCGCTACTTAGTAGTAGCCTTAATGTGAGAGCCCCCTAGTGACGGGGAGGAATTGGATACGACCAAATTAGGGAGAAAATCTTTTTTTATAAAAAAAAAAAAATTATGCTTTGTATAAATGCTTTGTTGCGCTCACTTTGTGTATTGTGTGCAGGTCGTGCACCGCACCAGACTCCACTCCAGGTTTTCTGACTCTCCCTACATCTGCATCTATTTGACTTTTCACACGGTCGCCTCCGTCCCTGAGAGTGACGTCATCAATCAGCGATACCATATATAAACTGGAGAGAGACGCGAGAAAGAGGAGTCGTGTGGGCGAGATGTTGGTTGTGTTGGACGTGGCTGCCATTTATTTTGGGAAGAGGGAATTTATTCACTGTTTTTGGTTTAGGGAGTTGGGGAAGGGACCTCACTATTTCATCAGCTATTGACTGGATCTAGTTCTTTCTGCCATATACCACCATTTCCATACAGTTTAAAATAGAATCCTGAACCATTCTTTTGCTGTCTGGCCCAACCCTAGACTGGGACGTAACGCCATATTTAAGTGACTTTGATTTCAAGCACAAGAAAGGCAACAGCTTTATTATGCAAAGGTGTTCTTTCAATTAAAAACAACTAGTTTGAGACTTATTGAAGGAAACAATATGGACTGAAAACAACATGAAATATGAGAGTAAATAATGCAGAATAATTATCTTTGGTAAACCTTAAATATTGTGTAACTGATATTTCAGACTCAGTATTGTGAGTAAATTCTACTTCTTTAAATATTTTTTTTTCCACAATTGTTCTTCCTCCAGTTTTCCAGAGGAACACTCTTACAGCTCACGTCACGCTGAGCTCAAGAGCTCTGTTGTACGTCTGAATGAATGAATGATAGAGGCATTAGACACGAAAAACAAAAAACAGCACTCTTTTATAACAGATCTGCAGTTACAGTGTGTCTAAAGAAGCATGTATATATCGTCAGTGTTCTGATGAAACCTCGTAACTCAATTTTTTCAAAATGGTTTTTTTCGTGTATATTAATGATTTTTAGTGCAACATGTAACTTACTCTGTGCTATATATATGCTGTATTTCTCTTGGATACATTTGTACAATTTCCTTTTTTTTTCATTTACATTTCAAGTGCATTTTTTACATTTTTTTTTCACTCTCCTGTAATTGAGTTACGAGGTTTCATCAGAACACCAACGATATATAGAGAACAGCATGACTTCCATTGTTTACTGCTGTAGTAGAACAAGCACATGCTTCTTAATATGAGACTTTACTCTGGTTTTGTTCACTTACAGTGAAATTTAAGGCTATGTGCAAAAAAAAAACTACAAAAAACTTCTTTCTCCACCTAATACGGAGTCACATTTTGCTTGGGGATCAAATACTTATTTTCCTCATTGAAGTGCAAATCCAAATTATAACCGTTGTATCATGTGGTTTTTCTGGATGTGATTGATATTTTGTCTCAATTCTTTGCAATAAACCTATGATAAAAAAGTATAGACCCTTTATTTCTGTGTAAGCAGACAAACGTACAAAATCTGCCAGAATTTAAATCATTATTTTCCCCATTGTGTATGTATACTGAAAATAATCAGTTATCATTTTTATTGCTAAACAAATTTAGCAAATAATTCACTTGTACGTACCACATGGGATGCCCCTTTGGTGGGACACTAATGTGTGAATAGTTTAGACATTAGCACCTGTAGGATTATAAAGAAATTGTATTGGTTTTCCATCTATTAGTTGAGAAGTTACGAGCATGTCAGCAGGTGCACGAAGCTTCTAATGCACACGTTTTTAATACTCCAACAGTAATAGCTAGACAACAGCCGAGGGACTAAATGCATTTAACTGTTATATAAAAAGTCTAAACCACAGAATTTGATTAATTTTTTTATCAACAATGGGGAAACCATGGGGGGGATTACATTCAGTCTTCGCTTGGATATAATTTATATGTTCGTTACAATTAGTAATTATATATAGTTATTTTTTATATTTTTTTATTTATGATTTTCAAATATTACAAACACAATCAAACAGACAAACAAACAGACCAACCCACCCACAGCGCTGAAAATATATAACTATATGCAGTGCACAAGAAAATATAAATCTCTGCCTGCTGAAGTTAAGCAAAATATGACAGGAAAGTCAAAAACCTCTATTAAAGTAGACATTCAGAGTTTTTGCAAAAAACAATGGAGAGGTTCCCAGAGTTTCCAAAATTTGTCCGACCTGTCATTGAGATCATAAGTTAGTTTCTCCAAGGGAAGAAAAAAAATTATATATAGTTTTTATTGCATAAATGAAATGGCAGTATTTTATATTACCTATATTTATAAAAATTAACTTTTTGTGCTTCTTGATAAACTGGTGATTGTTTTAAACTTTCAGATTAATTCTTCTTTTACAGCTAATGGACAGGCAGGTGCATGTGCCGCTTACCTGAGGATGAGCTGACACCAGGACGCACTGCCCTTACCTGAATGAAGTTACTTACCACCTTGGGGTGTGTGTGCATGAAATTTGTGTGTGTGTGTGTGTGTGTGTGTGTGTGTGTGTGTGTGTGTGTGTGTGTGTGTGTGTGTGTGTGTGTGTGTGTGTGTGTCTGCCCTGCAGTGTACCCTGTCTCATGCCCTAAGCTTCCAGGGATAGGCTAGTAATATAAATAATTATGTTAAAATATATACAGTATATAATTATATATATAATAATTGTATCAAAAAGTAATACAGTATATAAGTAGTCAAATAAAAGTATTTACTTAAAGAAAACTTACACATATATTGTCAGGAAACTACAAGTTAGCAGTTTTATATAGCGATATTACATCAAAGTTTCATTTCATTTTTTAAATTAAAAGTGCACTGGAATGTAACCAGTAGCTACACTTCAAAGCAAGTCAAATATTCTTGAATCTTAATTTCTTAAAATAAGTATACAACAAATAAAATCACACCACAAGGGCAAAGAGGAAAACTGACTTTTCAGTGATATTTACGTACATTCCAGTTTTGTATAGTATCATGTATGATATGCGCATATTCTTATTGTATTTTTATCTTAATTTTTTCTACTGTGCACATAAATAATATTCATAAACATAACCAAATAACCATAACTGCTAAGTTCCAGCTTTGACTTCATTGCTGTAAAATAAACCTGAATAAAGAGCAAAGGTCTCTAATATCAGCTTGTGGATGAGGTGGAGCAGGAAAAACGAAATAAATAATAAAACATCCAGGGTTAACGGCTTGACTTTCTCCTCCAGTTTGTGTGCGTGGAGTTTGCTTGTTCTCCTCCAGGGCCCGTATTCACAAAGCTTCCTAGAATTCTCTAGGAAGATTCTCTCAGCGAGCTCCTATCTTAGCTTAAAAAGTCCTAGCTGGGAGTCCTAGACTAAAAGTGATTTAGGAAACTTTTTAGAGCAACTCTGAGTAAGGAAAGTAGAAAAAAATTTATCTTAGTGAGGGGGTGGTGTGGTCGACCCCGTTGCTAGGGATGATGAAGCAATCCAAGGACTGTGATTGGTTGATCAAAAATAACCTCTGACCTCTGCAAATGTTTTGAAATATGCTCTTTGTGAAAACAGAATACATGATAATAGAACCAACAGTGAAATCATAATTTTTGTACAGTATCTGAAGAAATTGTATAATCATGAGTACAGGCTACTTTATGCAAAGTTTCTAGGCTAAATGTCTTCAAGATAATTAAACAGCTAAATGTTGAAAATGCTTTTGAAGCAGCCAATTCCCACACAGTAGTTACTATATTTAAGATCTCACATTTATTTACTAAACTGATTTTATTACTTGTAATCCATTTTAGATTGATGGGAACAAAATGTCTCAGCTTTTACAATTTACATGATCACAGGACCTCCAAAAGTGCAAATTAAAATTATTTAATTTTATTTAATTATTTAATTTGCACTTTTGGAGGATATGTAGCCAACAATCCAAGAGAGATGGAAGGAAGTAAAACAACAAGAAAACCAGACTGGACAGAAGAGCAGCGTTTACTTTAGCTTTACGTAGCTTTACGTTCAGTGTTTGGAGAATATTTATTCTTTCTGCGATTTTGTCCTCTGCTAGAGAAACTCTTAAACCTCTTAAAGGTCCAAATTTTACCTTAGGAGCTGTTTTTAGGGCTAAGATGTTTTGTGAATTATTTTTATCTTTGCTAAGATTTAATCCTAAATTTTAGGAGAAATTCTAAGAAAATGCCCTAATTCTAATTTTTCTTAGAATTTTCTCACTAGGAGTGACTTTTAGGCTTAAGAAACTCTGTGAATACGGGTCCTGGTCTTTTAAATCTCTGCTACTCCTTCTGTTCAAAGAAGCTCAGTTCTTCACTTTGATTCCTGATTTTCACGGACAACCGTGCGGTGCTGGTGTGACTGGAGCAGGTTTCTTCCCCCGCTTACATTTTTTTAGGTGACCTTCAATGTACTTGCGGAACTTCCTGGTTGAAAAGCAGTACAAAATGTTGTTATTTCAATGTAATCTAGAAACCATATTTGAATGTGGAAATATATTCAATTCAATTCAATTGTATTTATATAATGCTTTTAACAATGGTCATTGCACTAAAGGATGAAACTAAAATTATGGAAGTGAGTATAAAATGTGTGAGAAAATATGTATGAATCAAACTGATCAATTGAGAAAGCAGATGATGTCCCTGATGAACAAGCCGAGGGCGACGGTGCTGCAGGTAAGAAACCTTGAGAGGAACCTGACTCAACAGGGAACCCATCCTTATTTGGGTGATGATGGATAGCAGGGATTGATCTGCGGTCATACTGTGTGTTAGGAGGCTGGAGGTTCAGTGTAACAGGAGATTTTAAGGACTCTCACTGCTGCATTCTGAACTAACTAGAGCTTGTTTATGAATCTGGTTGAACCATCCAGACAATGAAGCATTACAATAATTTTTTTAAAACTCACTTCTATCTGCATGTGGTCCTAGTACCAGAACTTCTGTCGTGTCATTAAGCAGAAGGAAGTTAATCAACATGCAGTGTCTAATGTCATTCACACATTGCTCAACTTTATTAAGCTGTTTTTTTTTTCTCCTCTGGCTTTGCTGAGACATATCACTGTGTGTCATCAGTATAGAGGAAACTAATATCATGCTAATTAATTACAGTGCCCAAAAGAAGCATGTAAAGAAAAAATAACAGTGGGCCTAAAACCAAACCTGGTGGAACACCAAACTTCACTTTTGAACATGCAAAATAGTCACCATTTAAACTGACAAACTGATAACGATCAGTCAAAACTATTGATGACAAAAGCATGAACTAATTTTTCTGCAACGTGTAGTGACAATATATTTCTTATCTTGCCAATATTTCTAAGATGAAGGAATGCTATCATGGTAATATTATCTACATGAGCTTATATATATATATATA
>QMIH01000321.1:727035-747108 GCA_003987875.1 Clarias batrachus
TATACACAAATAATATATATATTATATAATGTACTTAATACTTTTGACCATCTCTGTAAGCACCAGCTGTAACACTTAAACTACCTGTGTAATCCGGTATAGCTCCCCCTTGTGCCACCAAAAACAGCGCTGACATAATGAGGCCTGGGCTCCACAAGGTTTCTGAAAAGGTGTGCTCTGGTGTCTGGCACCAAGACGTAAGCTATGAATTGTGTTATGAGTCGTGGCCTCCATGAGTAATAAACATTTATAAATCCTGGATTTTCAAGAATGCAAGGGTGTGTGGGTGTTGTACGAAGGTTCGGTGCATTTTAAAATTAATGAACTCATGTGATTGCAATCTGAGGCCCAAGGAAGTTGAAAAGAATCCCAAATCATAACAAAAATGCTGAAATGCACATAATCACGTTTGTGATTATCGATGAAAAATATGAAGGCATCTGAGATTTATGAATTTGTCATTTTCTTGGATATTTTTCCTTATGCTGTTATTTTAAATGTTGTTGTTTTTTTTTTTTTTGCAGTAATGGAGTAAAAATATAGCAAAAATACTTAAATGTGTGATAGATCTAAAGTAAATTTTAGCTTACATGAGACTTTCAAACAGTACAGTACATTACACTACTCTAGTTCTCCTGTCATGCTGTACAAGTAATATCAGTAAGTGCTTGTGTAATAATAAACATATTATAAGAACACTCATGACATTTACTATTTAAGATGTTCTTCAGATCAATAAACTGCTCAACAGCACCTCTCTTTGTTTCTTTTCACCGAGTCACAGTAACATACAGTACAGGAAATCTAAGAGAGAGGAGTTTTATATACAGTAACGTCTCGCACATCAGGTTTACTTGCAGCTCCGCCCACGTGCAGATCCCGACACCTGCGCACTATTATTACCTGAGAATGAAGTATGCGGTCAACTCGCTGCTGTTTAACAGCCCATACAGTATGTCACAAAAGTAAGTACACCCCTCACATCTCGGCAAATATTTACTTATATCTTTTCATAGGACAACACTGCATGAATGACTCTTTGACACAATGAAAAGTCATCAGTGTAAAGTTTGTATAGCAGTGTAAATTTATTGTCCCCTCAAAATAACTAAAAATACAGCCAATAATAGCTGAACCCCTGTACTGTACCTCTGCCTGGGGTATAGACACTCTGCAGTCTGGTCGGGGGTTTCAGTAGCTATGAGCTCAGCCCATTTTTTCTGTATTTGATCTCCTGCAGATTTTGTAAGTTTGCCCACTTACAAAGAAATGAAGGATCCATGATTTAATATAAGAAATCCATAGGTTTATTGTAAAGGATAGAGACAGAACATTTCTTTCTCAGTGCTCTGTATCTGTGCTTCTTCAGGATTCATTCAGGATTTTGATGGAACACCTGTTCTCGGCCTCAAGGCAATGAAAACCATATCCTCATTATCCTTTGCAATGTGTTCTGTTAGTTTTTATTTCTATTATGTGTGTAAGTGTTAGTCTTTCAAAGTTAAAACATTTTTATTACTGCATTACTTTCAGTGCAATCGAAATAAAAGGAAAACATAAGACAACTGTAAATAACTTGTAAACAAATTCGTGGTATTAATATTAAAATGAAATAATTAAATAAATAAAGCTTCTACGGGTGTTAGTGATGTTATTTATGTTATTTACTGTATGACGTAATACATGTTTAAACAGGAAAACAGATACTATGTCCATACTTTATCAGTGCATCTTCAACGTCTTCATCATGCTGTCCCTCTTGTTGTATGTTTGACTGAGGTTTTTTTTCTTTTTTTCTTGTGCACACAAATAATATTCATAAAAATAACCAATTAACCATAACTGCTAAGTTCCAGCTTTGCTTCCATTGCTGTAAATTAAACCTGAATAAAGAGTAAAGGTCTCTAATATTAGCTTGTGGATGAGGTGAAGCAGGAAAAACTCAACGGCTTGAATTTCACCTCCAGTCCGTGTCCATGGAGTTCGCTTGTTCTCCTCCTGGTCTTTTAAATCTCTGCTACTCCTTCTGTTCAAAGAAGCTCAGTTCTTCACTTTGATTCCTGATTTTCACGGACAACCCTGCGGTGCTGGTGTGACTGGAGCAGGTTTCTTCCCCCGCTTACATTTTTTGAGGTGACCTTCAATGTACTTGCGGAACTTCCTGGTTGAAAAGCAGTACACGATTGGGTCCAGGATGCAGTTCAACCCCATGAGGAGCAACGTGACTTGGTGGGCGTCGTTCAGAAACTGCCGGGTTTCCGCACACCAGTCGGTCGTCTTCAGGACGGCCAGCGTCCAGGGTCCCTGGACCACATGATGAGGAACGAAGCAAACGACAAACACGCCTACAACCGCACAGAGCATCCGCAAGGCGCGACATTTGGTACCATGGAGCCTTCTTTGCTGACTGATAGGCTGAGCCAGGAGGGCGCGAGCGATTAGGACGTTGCACAAAATCACAAGGAAGAAAACTATAAAAAACAAGCCGATGATGATGAAGTGGAAAACAATGACTGGGAGCTTGGATTCATGATCATTGTTATGGTAGCCCTCGAAGCATCGTGAGACGTTGGTATGCTGGTCTTTCTGGATGGCAGGATCAACAAGATTATAGGCGGCCCATGCCAGGATGATAGCCCAGACGATCACTGAGATAATAACGCCGCGTTTCCAGCAGTCGGAGGAAGCGGCCACCAGCGGCCGAGTCACAGCCCAGTAGCGATTGGCGCTGATGACGGCGAGGAAGAGGACAGAGCCGTAGCTGTTGATGAAGAACAGCGAGCCGCTAATGCGACACAGAGCGTCTGAGTAGATCCAGTCGCCATGATGAGTATAATAGCTAATCCATAGAGGAAGCACACAGACGAAGAGCAGGTCCGCCACGGTCAGGTTGGTCATGTAGATGCGGATCTCATTCATAGCCCTGGAGCCTCGCATGTGATGCAGGACAAAGAGGGCATATGTATTGGCTGCCAGCCCGATTACAAACACCACACCGTAGAAAGCTGGGAAGAGTGTATAGCGGAATTCTGAGTCCAGGAAAGTGTCGTTTTGGGAATTCCCGCTGGTGGGGTTCTCTGTACTGAACACACAGACAGAAGCCATCTGAAAAAGAAATTTCATTCAGTAGGTGGTCTTTTAACTGTGCAAGATAATTATTTTTCTATCACAGTCTATTCCTTACGGGAAGGATTCTTTATATATATATCTGTTTGCTTTATAAAGTGCAGGATATGTAATGAAAAAGAGGTTTCTGCTCTTTATCTCCCGGGGGTATCTGGGAATCGTTCTCTCTGATAGGTCTGTTGTTTCCAGTACACATTATTACCTCTTGCACCTTAACCTTTTTTCGTCTTCTTCGTCTTTCAGAGGCTCCTGTTAGGAGTCACCACGAGGGGACTGTCTGTCTACATCTAACTCTGTCTAGCACATCTTCCTTCATCACTCCAACTTCCTGGATGTCCTGACCACTGCAGGGGCTGACCCGGTAACTCTGACCCGGTACAACTCTGGGGACCCTGTCATACGCTTGCTCTAGATCTACAAACACACAATGCAACTCTTTCTGACCTTCTCTATATGTCAGAATTCTCGAAGCAAACATCTGTAGTTGCTGCAGATCTGCACGTCCTCCATGTTCTTAAGGACTTAAACATTCTCCTCCACTCATCAGGCTGCAACTCATTTTCTAAAATCTTGTTAAATAATCTGGTAAGCAACTCCACTGCCATCTATCAGACACGCTCCTCACTTGCTGACTGTCTTCCTTACTCCGCTCTGTCCGATTGTTCTATAGTCAACAGTCGCCCGATTTCCACAGATATACTGTTGACCGACGCTCGGGGCATTGGTGGCTCAGTGGCAGGTTTCTCGCCTGCCACACATAAGGCTCACACTGATGCAGTGCCAGTCCCATGTCTGGATAATAGGAGGTCCACTGGGGTGACCCCTTGATGTCAGCCGCTGGAAGACTAACAACAATCCTGTCGACCAGAGCTACCTGAGATGGTGATTTTGAACTCGACCAATCAGGTGTGGAAATCTTTTCCATGATAACATATTGATTTGCCACATTTTACTCCAGATGCCCTTCCTAATGCTAATTTATTCGGGTTTGGGACTGACACAAAGACTACACCGGCTTGTGCTACCTACAAGTTTACCTTTTTTTTTTGCTTTTCTTTTCTTGGTGTTGCAACATCAGATCATTCAATCCACAATTTATCGGCACAAGGTGCCCTGCTTGCAGCAACCAGGCTTGGGGCTAGTTTTCACGCCACGTAAACCAGTGCAATTCATGCATTTAAAAAAATAATAATAATAAATCAATGATAATAAATACATTTTAATATGTATGCATCATATTTTTGGTACATTGACAGACTCACATTTTATCTTATTTCATGTATATTGAAAATACACACACACACACAAAAAAAATGGATCTTGCTGCTGCCCTGGTTAAAAGAAAGGAAAAAAATCAGTTCCAGTTATATATGTTTTTATATACAGTACTCGAAGATATACTGTACAAGCACACTGACTGTTACTGCCTTTAAATATTCCACATCAGATGTACCGTAAATTCTGTGTTATGTTTTGCAATTTCATGAAAAAATAACACATGACTCATGACTCAGTGTTCAGCATCTTGATGTTCATGTCAGCATTGTGTGTGTAAATCTTTCCCATTCACTATACACACACAAACACAACGCTGAAGATTTACTGTCAGTTTTTCCTAATCAAATCTGTTACTTTCCATTTAAAAACCTTTGATCTTTAAGGATGAATAAAGCCTGATATTTGTATATGAACTTAAAGATGAATAAGTGAAGTTTGTATCATAAAAGCAGAATTATTCATTTAATCCCTAATTAATTTAAAATTTCAAAAAGAAACTGTTCTATGAGAAATACTATAGTTAATACCAGGGCCTTGAGAGAATCCGCTGTTAGAACCATGTGATTGTTGTGACTCTACATGGCTCTGCTCGGGCTTGTCTAGTTAGATTTTTTTATTTTTTTATTTTACCCAGTGCAAATTCAGACCACCAGCCTGAGTATAGACGGTTTATAAAAGTCCATCTTCATTGGAAAAAAAAAAAACGTTTTTAATTTTCTCTGTGTAATCAATATCAGATATTTGAATGCAATAGATGAAATTGTTCTACAACAATGAATATTTACTATTCCATAGTATTTAGTGTTCCATCCCTAACTAAACCAGCTGATTCTAATGAACACAACTCTTCATCCAGAACTAATTAGTGACATCACATGTCTTGTGCTCAGGGAGAACTACATACAGTAATACGTATATTACATAACATGACTCTAGTTCCTGATGCTATACACCTACAGTACAGAACTTCTTCTTCTCTACAAGCACTTGTGTAAAAGGACACTCAAGACATTCACTGCTTATGACCTACAAAGATGATGTTCAGATCAATAAACTGATCCATAGCGCCTCTCGGTGGTCACAGAAACAACTGCAGGAAAGTTGACATAGATGAGTTTGAGTTTTTGCTTTTCTCCGGGTGTTTATAATCACATATGTACAGTACAGTAAACTCTGGAGCAGAGAGACTTAGGATGTGACATATAAGTGTCATATATATATAGCAGTGACACTAGGAGGCGTTATAAGCCAAGGTTTGAAGTCTTTGCCATGAGGTTTGCCATAAAGTTTTAACTTTAATTAAACCTACAGGACACGTCGTCCACATCGGCCTTGTGCTACTGAGCGCAACCATGCTTAGTGTGGGTCCCTGATTAAAGAAATCAAAAATAAATATCATTTGAAAAACATATATATGCTTATTATCGGATAAAAAGAAACACATTTGCTAAATACAATTTCAGGCCATTTTGTGTTTAATGTCTGTAACTTTTTTTTTTAAAAAAATTCAAATCATTCAACAATCTTAACTGTCGTTCACATGAAACTTGGCCAGTTTAGATTTCACAGGAAAAGACACAAACCTGGAAAAGTGTTTTATTCTAAAACGCAAAACTTGTTTGGATATTCCGTCATGCTTTTGACACGGTTACGGACACTACGGATGTTTCGCTCTTTAAGCTTTTACCAGAAATCATCCACGTAAACAACACTTTAATTACAGATACATGTGCTAGTTAGCATTAATAATAATTAGCATTTCATTGTTTGAATCATCTCGACAAAATGGCTGAAGTTGGCGACTTTTCAGGGAAGCGAGATCGTTTCCACGTTGCATAAAATTTAGAAGTAGCTTCTTCCGCACACACGTTTTCTGCATTGCTGTCTACAACGAATGCACCGACACTGTCCCGCTTCCATATTTGTTGCAACGTTTGTCGCGATTCTTGTCCACGTCAAAGTGTATTAAGAATATTGTTTGATGCACGAGTCTGATAAACACTCAAACGCCCGATTTTACAGGGTGTTTATTTTATTCCTCGTTATTTTCAACACATGACTAGAGACTAGTTTCGGTGTTCAACTGAGCTCTCGTCATGAGACCGATTTCTGCGTGTGATTAGCCTGAGCCACTTCACTCACAACAAATCTCATTTCTTTCTTAATATGCATGTGGTGACAAGAACTGAAGAAAAAAACCCACATAAAAAGCCACACACACACACACACACACTGTTCAAGTCACCACAGCTTAAATCCTGGATTGAGGTTAACGATATTGTGTGACCAGATGCTGGTTCTGATGCTAAGTGCTCTCTAGATGAAAGCAAGACTGATGTTGTAAAAGTAGACGCGTTCAGTTTATTACAGAGACGACTCTTTGCATGCGAAGGTGAAAACAACGCAGATAATGAAACGTCTTTTAAATACGCTTTGGTACTTTTTGCACCAGTGCAAGTACACAGGCAGCATTGTGATGTCCACTAGGAGGCGCCGTTGCTCGTTCATTTGCTTTGTGGCCTACATCAAAATCCAAGAAGTTTTATCTCTACACACACACACACACACACAGACACACCAATGTCAGAATGGAGGTTATGTCTATGTGCGTGTTGCAATCCGCTATTAACGACGCTGTGCTGGAAATATCTCCAGGGTGCACGGTGAACCCGGACATGAGACAGAATTTGCACAGATATCGCATTTGTTGCTCGCTCACGGCTAATCCTGGAGCTCCTCTCAGTCCCTAGATGTGCTGTAAATAGAGCGTGGAGGGGAAAAAAAAAAAAAAAAAAGCCATGGCGTGATTTCACCCAGGTGCGTTTTAGGGAATGTTGGCCGCAACCCAGCAGGCTTATGGGATAGTGCAAAGAGTCACATTCCACAGGGAGCTAAAAACATCGCCTGGCGAACGCACTTTTCTCTTTCGCTCATATTCAGGACTGCTCTCCGAGAAACCCTCATGGTTCAAATGTTAACACGATGCTAATTCAGACTTTTCGTTCCTACTGGGAGAAAACGTGACTAACTTGCACTATCAAAAAAAATAAAAAACACACATCATTTTGGATTCATGCTGTTATAGAGAAATAGGCAATAATGTAGTGGTGTGAAGCAACCGGGCGCGGCTGCGAGGTGTTTTCCAATAACAGGACATCGTGAAGCGCTTTACTCCTCTAATACTACATCAATCTGCCTCGAGGTTCTCATGTGGGAACGAGCTACAGCTTCACCTCCGGCTCTCACGAAACCCCGACACTGGCACTGGAGTCTCCTTCAACAACAACAACAACAAAAAAACTTGATTCTCAGAAAATTTTTTACCCAAAAAAAAAAAAAAAAAAAACATCAAATGGATTTTTTTTTTTTTTTAATAAACTGTTTAATAAATAAATAAATAAATAAATAAATAAAGGCATTGCGGTAAACATCTCAATAAACAGCCTGAGAGAAGTTCCAGTAGATCCGCTTCCTGTCGGGTCGCATCATATACCGCAGAACCCCGGCGTTCCCTGTAACCGCAAGTCTCGTCATGTTTTATTCCTGTACTCGATAAAGCAGCTGAGCAGCCGAGCGACGCTCCAGCACGCCTCTGTTTCATGTGAACGTTTATGAGACGCGTCCAAGTGACATCACCTTCATTCTCGCTATGTTGCGCTTCACACCTAATCAAACGACTAATATTTATTATTATATGAATATTACTCATATTCATTCATATTGCCATTTGTCTTATTATTATTAGAATACTTGTCTGGGTCAAAGTGTTTTTTTTTTTTTTTTTTTCCCCCGATTTTCTCCCTAATTTAGTCGTGTCCAATTCCTCCCCGTCACTAGGGGGCGCTCCCACATTAAGGCTACCACTCAGCCGGGAGGGCCGAAGACTATCACGTGTTTCCTCCGAACCACGTGATGCCAGCCGACCGCATCTTTTTGAACTGCTCGCTCGCGCACCATTGGGGGCGGAGTAACACACTGGGAGGACGGCGCTATCCGCTCCCTCCGTTGCGCGAGCTCACAGACGCCCCTGACTGGCTGTAGAGCCGTGATTAATGCGGGAGCACTAAGTACCTCTCACCCCTCCCCTCTGAGAGAGCTCGGCCAATCAGCTCTCTCTAGACCTCCGGCTGCGAGAGGTTACAGCATCACCCGGGATTCGAACTAGCGATCTCCGGATGATAGGGCGAGCGCTTTAACCACTGCGCCACTCGGAGGCCCGGGTCAAAGTGTTTAACCTGAATCAAGCATCCACACTCGGGGACAAAACCTAATAACTGTAACCGCGTTGATAAATATTAGGATTTCTTTATGAAACTGATTAAGAATCAGCGTGTAGTCTGTGATCCAGCGCAGGGCCGTGCTACGTGTGATTAGAGATCCTACATGAATTCTTCCTGCCTCCTCTGTAGTGGTTTATATAATCAGATTGTGTTTTATATAATCTCCATCTGCTGCTGGTCCTGTTCAGACACGTTCGATAATAATGTTCAGCCTCTGCCAGAAACCTCATTCTGAAGAAGCCAGCCTGTCAACCTGCTGGAGATAAACAGGAGAGCCTGCAGTGTGTTTTCCCTTTTTTTCTTCTTACAAGGAACACAAAAACAATGTCAGCTTTTTCAGATCTGTGTTGATCATTGCTCTGCGTTAACATGCACAGTCCTTAAACTGATACACGGCCTTGTTTGAACTGGAGTAGCTTTATATGAAAAGGTGAAGGAATGCAACTAGTTAAGTTAAGGCTAGCATGCTTACAGTTATACTGTATATACAGGATATAACACTGAACTAAATAGCTAGAATTGGGTGTCTAAAATGATCTGTCCTACCCAATTATACACCAGTCAGCCATAACCGCGGTTCGAGGCCCAGCTCCGCCAGGTTGCTGCTGTTGGGCCCTTGAGCAAGGCCCTTAACCCTGTCTGCTCCAGGGACGCCGTAAAAAATGGCTSACCCTGCGCTCTGACCCCGGCCTACTAACAAGAAGCTGGGATATGCGAAGAATAAAGAATTTCACTGTGCAATAATGTATGTGTGACCAATAAAGGCTGACTGACTTAACTTAACACTAACTAGTAAGCTGGCGACAGGATCGTGCGCATTTTGTAATAATAATAATAATAAAGCTCAGCTACAGGCTATATTACTATAAAGGTAGTTAAACCACTAACTATTACAAAAACTGTTATGATCATGTGACCAACAACACGTGTTTATGCAAAACAATCAGTTCGTAATAAAGATATGTAGTATGCATAGTACAAGATGAGCTTTTGCGCTAACAAACATTGGACATGATGAACATTGTCCTGTCTCACATATAAGGCCAACAGGAACGTTTAGAGCAGGCTTTTTAAATACCCGTCCTATGAGCACACATCTTTTAGCTTTCTATGTACATAACTGCCCTATTATGGTCACCCAGATGGGTTTAGCCTTCCTTCTAGCGTTCCATATGACTTCAGTGGTATGGAATCTAGCTAAATAATCCTAGTTGAGTCATCTTGGTTACGTCGCTTCAGTAAACAGGAAGTGGTAACTGCTAGTATTTGGACTACATTAACAGCAGACAGCAGTGGAGAAGTACTGTGAAATTAAACTTTAGTTAGTGTATATATAAAGTTTTAAAATCCTACTTACTTAGAAGTGGAAGTAAGTCACCACTAGCGTAATCAAACCGAAAATAAATGTTGCTTCTTGTAAAAATGGACTGGAACACGGCTGGGAGTTATTGCCACATTCCCAGTACAGTCCTGACCTCGCAACAAGACATTCCTACGTTTCTATGTTTGGAAAAACCATTTAAGGAGTTCCTGGGAGGCCGGCGATTCAGACTTGGCCCCCACGTACTGAGAAGACGTTCTACATTGATGGTGTCCAAGCACCAGTTAAACACTGGGATAAGTGCACGAGTGTAGCAGGAGATTATATCGAGGAATAGAGGGAGTTTTTACATCTAGCAGTTATGATGATTATTTATTACATTCATCAGGGGAAAACCCTTAACCGTCCAGGACTACGTAGATTCCTGTGGTAGTGGGTTTCCCTTTTAACCACGGGGTTAATATTGTCCGAAAAAGAACCTTTTAAAGCCTTTTATATATATATATATATATATACTGTATGAACTCAAATGCACTGGAGAGGAAGTGCAGTTTGATGAAACTTGATGACGACTCGGTGCGTTTCCAACCAGCTGTTTTGCAGATCTTCGGCAAATTTGGGAAACAATGTTCCGAATGGCTCCAACTGTTTTGTGATCGTTCCAAAATGACTAACCGGATCATTCAGCCCAGTGACACACAAGCATGTAAATGTCTTCATTTGTTTGTAAAACTCTTGACTCTTGAGTAAACTCGACATTAAATTCAGGTCGATAGAAATCCTGCCATTTGAATTACTCAGTCTAAAATCACAGACCGTGGCAGCAGGACTGCGTCAAGCCCAGGCTAAAATCGCAGAAACGAGTCGGCATGCAGAAGAGTCAGGACTAAGAATGGAACTTGGCCTGCGCTGCTCTGCCCACAACTACAAATTGTTGTATCCATGAATAAACGCCTTCGTTTCTTTTTTCAGACAGAAAATTGTGGAGTACGCTTTCCTACACGGCCTATAAATGCCTTGTGTAGCTTTATAAGCACACAGAGGTTTTAGCCATCTGCTGCAGGCATGGAAGATTCACAGTGACGAGCAAAACAGCTTAATAAACGGTTCCTTGGATAGGTCAAGGTTTGAGCTTCCTGAACTGGGGCCACTACTGGATAGTTATTAAATAAATAAATAAATTGTAATATACAAGAACAAAGTTCCAAATTCCATCCATTATTTATCGCACTCATTCTCTATATCGTGCACAGGGTCGCGGGGGGCCTGGAGCCTATCCCAGGGGACTCAGGGTGTGCGACGGGGTACGCCCTGGACGGGATGCCCATCCATCACACATACACACACCTGCTCACACACTCACACACAATGGGCAGTTTTGAAATGTCAGCCAGCAGGTCTTTGGATTGCCGGGTGAACATGCAAACTCCACACACACACACACACACAGACCTGAGGCAGGAATCAAAAGCCTGAACCCTGGAGGTGCTAAAGATTACGCAATTCAACTGGTATTTTCTGGATGTGCCAAGAAAAGAATCCTAAGGCTCATAAAATGTGAATGTGGTAACAAAAGAGCAATAAAATGATTTAAATGGTCATAGTTCCATCCCTGACTAACACCATACTTCCTACTGCTAAAGTGGAAAGTTCCTGTTAAAACTATAGTTGAACGAAATAAGTTAAAGCCAATATCTACATTTACACCCCGGCACGGTGAAATTCTCGGTCCTGATTGCTCAGAAACATTCATTTTTATATATATATAACAGCAGCTCCAACAGTCGTTCTGGCTGCACGGCAAATCACAGTTTGATATAAAAACCCTAGCTTTAATAGCTTATTACTTTTATAGTTAGAGCTTACAAAGGGATAAACGTGATGGACATCCCACATACATGGAGCTAAAAATAACTGTTGATATGGTGCAGTTTTCACTCAGTTAGCGTCCAAATTGAGGCGTGTACCACTCGGAGCTCTCCTGCAACGGAATGAGAAGAAAACCACGTGCACACAAGGCATTAGGACTCCTTATATGGGTCAGTTTAATCCTTTAGCGTTCTGGCTTTTGTCTTCTCTCGCTTCTTGCATGCAGATTTTGCTTCAACTGTCACTAAACCTATCACCTGTTAGATCCTGTCTACCGTTTTGCCAAGTCGGACACGCCACTTGTGATTTGCACAAAAGGAGAGCAGCGCGCATTGATTCGGGTTTTTGTGGTCCGAGCGTTACTCTAAGAAGGTTTCTTTAAGAGAATCATTAACCTTGACGAGCTTCACGGATTCATCACTATGAGCCTGAGAGCAAACAGCGGAGTATGGAGCGGAAACATCCTCAATTGCCGTTCAAAATTGAGTTCAAAAGTCAACCATCAGCTGGAAAAATCATCAATGCTCATCAATACAGTTTTCTGGGATTCTCAAGGGCCAGAAGTATTGGAACAAGGTTCGACAATCGACA
This sequence comes from Clarias batrachus, assembly GCA_003987875.1. Lineage (NCBI taxonomy): Eukaryota > Metazoa > Chordata > Actinopteri > Siluriformes > Clariidae > Clarias > Clarias batrachus. The sequence continues at coordinate 739,501 of QMIH01000321.1, forward strand.
GCGCTCGTTACAGTGAGAGACTTATTAAAGAGCTGAAGCCTAAACTTCGGATTAAACGCAGACGACTGATATCCGAGAGCTTTGTGATCTCGCATGACGATGCACGTCCGCACACTTCTGCCCACACTGTCGACGCACCACTGCAAAAACTTAGTTTAAAGCATCCTCCCTATAGTCGTGATCTCATTCCAGTGGACGTTCACCTGTCTGGTCCCCTGAAAGCAGCTCTGCAAGGACAAAGGTTCACTTCTGAGTGCATTCGTGGCTCACATTATTCCCAGATTTTATTCCTGTTTTCTCACTTTCAGTGTTCCTGGGATAAGACTCTGCATTCACTTGAACCCTGACCAGGGAACCAATTACGAATGTGTTTACGGTTTTTGTATGGATTTCGAAAGGATGCTCTTTCCAAGGTTTAAACACCTACAGTACATTGGGTATCTATCTAAACACGAGCCAGTTTACACTTAAGGCCTACTATATGCAAGGCTAAAGTTTGTCCTATAATCCATTTATCCAGACAATCATGATTCAGCAGCATTTTAAAAGAATCCCTGATCACTTTTTTTCCGCATTAACTTAAAAGGTAATAGTGGACACTGAAAGGAGTCGATTCTTTCAGTCCGGGTTATTGGAGAATGAGAATCGATTCTAAAGATTCTGAATCAATTCTATTCGGTTCACAGAGAAGATGGAATGAAAAAGTTTAGTATTTAGCTTTAAGTTTTAGCTGTCTCTGTTCACTACACACACACACACACACACACACACACACACACATTAGTAATTTGACATCTAGTAGCTTGTTAGATATATTTACTTGACTAACTGTTTCATTATTTAAAATGTTGCTAATGATAAAATCTGACCAACTACAGATGAGAGATAGAGGTTTAGGAAGAGAAGAGAGGTAGAAGGCTACAGTAGATGTTTAAAGTTAACACTGATGTTTGCTCTCTAAACTTTGTCGCTAACAGCAGTTTGTCACAAATGTATTAGAACGTGTTCATTAAAAAAAAAAAATTAAACAAGTGTACGAAATTTGAAATGGGTTATTCTACAGAAAATGTGGAATTTGGGTGAAAGAAATCTCCTGAAATATATTTCTTTCACACCTAGGACTTACTTAATAACTTACTTTTACATTATGATTGCACAGAAAGTAGAGCTTAATGCATTTTTTTTTTTTAAATCACTTGAGTTGCTTCTCTTCCTGTTAACATCATTGACGGTAACACCACTGTGACAATTTAGAGAAAAATCTGAAATATGTACAAAATGGCTTCCATGTGTAGCACGTGATTTCCAATGATGTCAAAATCAATTAATTATGAGATGTAATCAGTTTTTATGTCCAATTTTTGACAGTCATAATTATAACATGAGTAACACCAATGACGGACAAGATTGCTACAATTATAAAAAATTTTGAACAATAAAGTAAGACAATTTATTTCATGTTTAAAAGTACATACTATCAGAAGAGGATGAAACAATGGTATTGTTTCATTCTAGATTAAACTCAACCAATTTAGATATAAGACATACAAGACGTCAACCTGATGAAAAGTGTATTATTCTAAAATAATACATTCTAAAAGTTGTTATTGCGATATGAATTTGACATGGTTACGGACACTACAGACGTTCTGCTTTTTTAAAGCTTTTACAAAAAACTCTCTCTCTCTCTCAAGAGGCGCACCGAGGTCGCCATAGAGTTTTAATGGTATACGTGTGTTAACAGTAATTATTGGACAGCAAAAATTGGAAAAAGCAATTTTAACTGAATAAACTACAGTATAGTTTTCTATGTTTTATGGGCACATAACATGGGTTGTGTGTCTAATTTGGAGAACCAATTTTCTACTCAAATTTTTATAAAACCGTGCCCCAAAAATGGCCTCCAAACTGGCTGAACTTGAACTTTTTAGGGAAGCGAGATCGGTCACTTCCATGTTGCATAAACTTCTTCGGCACACACATTTTTTGTATTGTATAACATTACAAAATAATAAAATCAGCACTAATACTGTGTATTTTGGCTGTTTATATTTTCTGAAGATAAACCTGTGTGTGTGTGTGTGTGTGTGTGTGTGTGTAAGGTGAGTTTAAATGATTCCGGCATCAGCAAAAACACAAAGTGACAACACTTTCCGGAATGTGTGTAAAAGTATGAAATGTGATTATGGGTTCGAATCCCGGCACTTGCTGAGTCGGATCCGGAGTCGATTCCGCGATTAAAGAGTCGTTCGGCAGTGTGAGCGCGGAGCTCCGGCTCTGCTGGCTGGCTGTCCGCGGCGGAGGCGGGTCTGAGCGGGCCGGGGCAGGGCGCCTGTTCCTCGGCGGTGCAGCGCGGGTGAAGGGGCGGGCCTTGTCTCTCTCTCTCTCTCTCTCTCTAGCTGAAGAAAGCCAACCTTTTCTTTCTCATTGTCTGGAGCTGCGAGGAATGTGCCGGTCCGATCCCGCAGCGGCCCGAGAGAGTGTGTGCGCGAGAGTGTGTGAGTGTGCGCGCACGCGTTCCCAGCCGGAGCTGTTCGCCGCGGAGCTACCTCATTAATTCATTAATTACTCAATTAATTGAATGGGATTTATCGTCGGTCACGTGTCCAGGTGAGTGCGGTCGCGTCGCTGCTTTATACTGCTTTGTTTCTACAGTTCGGTTCTTTTTCTCTCGCGACCCCGCGCGCGGCTCCGCGCCTGCGGTAAGTTTAGTTTCCCCTCCGCCGCCGCCGCCTTCTTCCTGCTGCAGCGGGACGGAAAAACTAAACGCGCCGGTGTGTGTGTGTGTGAGAGAGAGAGAGAGAGAGAGTGACTACACGATCTCACACGGATTTTGGAAGGATTTTTTGCACTAAAGCCTGTGTGTGTGTGTGCGCGCGCGCGCGTGCTCTGGAGCAGCTTGTATTGACACTGTGGAATATTTTAAAGAATCCCTTTGATCTTTTCAAAATGTTTCCTACATTTTCAGACACATACTGTAATGTTCAGACAGACTTCTGATCTCGAGTAATCCAACTTCTGATCTTTCCCGTTTTCGTTCCTGCGCTTGTTTCAGTTTGCTGACGGTTCTTACAGTAACAAGAGGGCAAGTGTGTGTGTGTGTGTGTGTGTGTGTGGTTGGAGGGTTAGTGGCTGGTAGGGGGGGAGGTTAGGGGCTTGTAGTTTAGTTTGTACGGTTTTTTTTTGTCGCAGTGTGTGTATGAGAGTGTGTGAGTGAGCGAGAGAGAGAGAGAGAGTGTGTGTGTGTGTGTGTGTGTGGAGTTGGCAGAGGCCTGGCGCGCACCGCTGGCGTTCTGCTAAATGGAAATTACAGTGCAAGACGGACTGATTAGAGATGCGAGGACTTTCGCAATCAGCAAATCTGTCTCTCCGTCTTCAAACCGTGGGCTCGTCTTCAATTTTCATGTGTGTTAACATATAAAGCATAGGTATGTTATTTTTAAGCTGCACTTTAACACTGACGCTTGTTTGCTTCACTGAGTAACCGGAATAAACACCCCGGTCCTGAGAAGTAACTGCTAAACCGGAACCGCCCACCTAAGTGTACTTGTTTTGGTGGGGGTGGGGGGGGGGCAGCAGGGGGGGGGTTGTTATGTGATCTTACAATCCAATCCAGCGTGAAATGGATTATCATGTCCGGTCCCCACAACGCTGCAATATTAATTCAGTCAATGGAAGGTCCTCATAAGGATTACACGACTTTTGTACTGGGCTCACGGATGTGGCTTGGTGATATGACAGGAGGATATGACCGAGCGTTTTAATCTGTTTAATAACGTTGTCAATGAAAGGTCATCACAAGAGGAATAAGAAAGTTGCGTGTTTTATTTTCAGGTTTATCGTGATGAGACCACAAGGGTAAAAATATGGTAGGTTTTGTGGGGTTGTTGAGCTGGTGCCCACAAAATTGTGTTAAGAATTACTCCTGTGAAAGGTGCTCACCTGAAGCTAGGTTGCATGCTTATTTTTTTGTGTATTGTGAGTGAGATCACAAGTACAGGGATATCTGTTATTTTTTTGGTATTTAAGGGATGTGTTGCTGGTCCAATCAAAACTGCATTAATAATTATTCCAGTGAAAGGTCCTCACCAGGATGGTAAAGCATTTATTTACATATTTCTTGGTTATCTTGATGGTGACCGCAAGTACAGGAATATATGGTAGTTTTTGAGGGGATGTTTAGTTGGTCCCCACAAGACTGTGTTATAAATTATTCCTGTGAAGGGTCCTCACTAAGATTGAATTTATATCTTGGTTTTTGCAGTTTTGCATTTGACGAGTCCCCACAAGCCTGAGTTAATAACTAAGTCAATGGAAGGTCCTCACAAGGCTAATAAGGTGAATTTACATGTTTATTTCTTATTCATTGTGAGTAAGACCACAAGGATGGGAATATCCGTTAGTTTTTCTAGGAATGTTTAGCTGGTCCCCACAAGATTGCATTAAATATTATTCCAGGGAAATGTCCTCGCTAGGATGGTAAAGTGTGTATTTACATACATCTTGATTATCTTGATGGAGACCACAAGCATAGAAGGCTCTGATTTCGATATTCGACGAGTCCCCACAAGCCTGCATGATTAATTGAGTCAGTGGAAGTTCTTCACTAAGGTGAGTGTGTGTCTGCTTACGTGTTGATGAGGATGCCGAGGTGTCTGACGGAGACTCGGAAGCTGGTGGAAATAAGTGCTGCTCTAGGCTATATATACAGTAAGTGTGCATCTGTCACAGGTGACACGATCCGTCATTTTGTCATTCTTTCCCCTGCCAGGTTACCCCCATCATTATGAGGTACCCGAGCTGAACGGGGTTGTGATGTATCCACATAGCTAGCTATAGATATAGCATTTTGTTTAGGACCTGAATCTTTTAACATGTTTGCATGTGATATCACTCAGCAAGTGAGCCGGTTACCGCGTACGTCATCCCCCCCGTCCCCCCGTCCCTACACCTCAGGTTAGTAAAGATCTGGCTGGGGCTCTTCTCGTGACTTGTTTGTCTCACTTGAAAGACACACGGACACAGATCGTTCTTCTTTCTGTCAAGGTCAGTGCGGAACGTCCCGAGTTTATGAACGTGAAATAAAAAACGTTTCACAGCCTGCGTATCGGTAACATCTGTGATGGATGTATTCGACATCCTGCAGCATTTTATGGAGTATAATAAACCGAATATGTCTTGTAGGTAAATGAAAATGTCTGTTGCATGAAGGAATGTCACGGTTTCTACAAAGGACATCAGGGGCATTCTGTTTAAGTAATTAAAGCTTGGAACTTGTACTGGCATGACGAGTCCCACCAGCTGCTTTAAGAGCTTCAAGTAGGAATTAATATTTGGAACGAAACATGGGAGGGCGGAAAAAAAAACATGGATAATCGGATATTTTTCATGGTTGCTTTAGCTCATGTAGCTGGCTGTGTTCATAACCAGAAAAAACGGTGCATTAAACAGGATGTTAAAAGTTACTTTACACTACTTTAGATTGCTTTATTGCTGATTTCACATTTTTATGAAATTCACTTGGTGTATGTAAGGATGCCGGTCATGGGGTGGGGGAAGGGCCGAGACACGACTCGTCTTCAGAGATTGCTCTTCAATAGATTGACTTTTCTCATTAAAGGCAAAACAATCTAAATTTTGTTACACATTTCTAAATTTGCCAACTGAATGTTTGGATCCTGCGGCGGCATCAAACCAAATTAGATTAGATGCTGGAACAATATTTCATTTAATCCATCATGCCAAATCCGATTAAGATACGGGTTAGTTCCAGTACTGAAATTATACCTGAACAAGGTTCTGTCTGTGTGTGTGTCTGTCTGTCTGTGTGTCTGTGATTCTTTTGGACGGCTTAACTCCAGCAGATTGCTGTTTTAGAATTCCGAGACGATGAAGACTTGAAGGTAATGTCAGGTTCTGTGCAAGCGAACAGTCCTTAAAGTTGCAGCAGTAGCTTCAAACACGGCTACATCAGGCTAATCAGCCAGCTGGGACTCATAAAACAGGGAGGGAGGGAGGGAGAAAAGCAAAGAAAAAGAAAGCGGGAGGACCTGCCATGACCTGTTTCAGACATGAAGGTTGAACCACTGATGGTTTTCCAGTCAGACTCTAAAGTTAGCAGCTCCAGTGCGTGTGTGTGCATGTTTAAGCTGCACGCCGGACTTAGCTGACTGAGCAGTGTTGAAAAGTATATACACACGCACACACACATGGACTAATCCCTGCTAGGCCGTTTCTATGTGACGTTTGCCTTCATTTTGCAGGCATTATTTCATTACCTGAAATAAGGTGTATTCTGTATGTCGCTTTATTAGAGCTGCTGATCGTTCTATCCGTACTTTATGCAAACGTGTACATTTCCAGACTTATTGCTAGAGCTGTGTTTGTTTAAAAAAAAATTTTTTTTTTTTAATGTTACATTTACTTTACTACAACAGAAACCGCTTCCATCTTCGACAAATACTCAGATTTTGTTAAAGTTTCACTTTTTTTTTCTTTTGAGTTTATATTAGTGTTTTTTTTAAATAAAAACAAACAAAAGATTTTTGCTTTGTATGAATATTGAAACGGTGAACAAAATGAGTTTCACGGCATCTCGATGCTTATTAGCTACGTTTAGTAGTTTTTAATACTTCGACATCTATAAGAATATAATAATGTTAGTTGTAATGAAACGAACGGAAAATCTCCGCGGCCATAAATCAAGTCGAATCCAGTCCGCGCTCTCCCTCTGATCCACAGGTGTGCTTGTGATGAGCCAGGACAGTTAATAACTACAAGAACTCCAAGCTGAATAATAAGTACAACTTCCGTGATGACGGTTTGTGATTTTCACATCTGGAGCTGATCGCGGCGCCCTGGCTGAACTCCGATGAACCCGCTATTTATTACATGTTCTGATAATCAGAACGCACAAATCGTCACCTTATTCACGTCTAATGGAATTCCAGCTCTCCTGCCTCGAAGCTGTGTGAGATGCAGGTTTAGCTCTCTTCACTGGCTTCACGCTCGCTTTGGCTGCTGATCCGTCGGTTCTGATTGAAGCTGTGCTACAAACGTTAATTAGAAGACCGGTCTGAGCATGCACTTGGCCTCGACCGTCTGTACGAGCGGCTCCGTATCAGTCGAGTCTGCGGCTGTTCTGCGAGTCTCCTCGCTGTTGTGCGGTTATCGTCCTTCTTTCTGTTTGCCCGTCGTCGTCTCGTAAGCCCTTATCTTTCATCTGCGTCAACACTGCTACTGTCATAATCTCACTGAGGTCAAATTTCACTCCCAGAACAAACGATTATTGTTGGTTCTATGACTGGCGCCGGTGACCTTTGTGTGTTTGAACAGGATGTGTGTGAAGACACGTGTGCACGGGCGAGAGCATGCGGGCCGAAGAACACATCGAGGTTCCTGCTTCTTCTCCCGAGCGTCCGTGCCGTGTTCTGTCTTCTCCGCACACACTGCTGCGTGTCCTCCCTCTGCGCCTGTTCCTCAGCAGCCACCGTGCTGATTGCTTTTCCACACGCCGTCCGTCCGTCCGTCCATCCGTAGTTCCTGGACAAAATGTGGTTAAATGTTGAAGGACCTCGCGCCCCGGGAACGTGTGTGTATATGTATGTG
>QMIH01000321.1:750160-760162 GCA_003987875.1 Clarias batrachus
CCCCCCCCATTTTTTCCCTAATTTAGTCGTGCCCAATTCCTCCCCGTCACTAGGGGGCTCCACATTAAGGCTCCTACTACCACTCGGGGTGTGTTTGTGCCAGAGTGGGAAGTTAAATATGTAAAATGTGTTTATTAAAGATATTTAACGTTGAGCTTTCTGAAAGCCATATTTTGGAATTTTGCGCCCTCTTCCTGATGTTTGTGTCGATTCCGTAGCGCTAATGTTTAGCGTCCGATTCGCCTTGAGCAGCTCGAGTGTGTTTCTTTCTGGATTTTGAAGTGTTAAAAACTACTGAAAGTACACGTATTTGATGAACATTGCAATGCAGTGGGAGTTTGCATGTTCTCCGGGTTTCCTCCCACAGTCCAAAGACTTGCAGATTGGGCTAATTTGCATTGCTAAATTTGCTTGTACCCCACCAAGTCTCCTCTGATCGGCTCCAGGTCCTCCGCGACCCTGCGTACAGGATAAGGCGGTATAGACGATGAGGGAGTAATGAAGTGCTCTGTAACTTATTGTTACAATTTGGTTTATTGTTAAAATTTTGTGACGCGTAAAGAGCGTTAAATTGTCAATCTTCTGCACCTCGATCCAGACCTGTAGGTGGCGGTATTGCACCGAGCACCAATAAAGTCCACAAAAGTAGTCTACAAAATCTGTTTGTCGACTTTTAGAGCGAGTTTAAAACTGAATTGATTCTTGAAATTGTAAAAAAACGAATTTCGAGTTGAAATTCCGTAATTGATGATTTCACGGCGCGGCAGCACTCGTACACCGCGATCGCGCACTATAGACGGAGGACAAATGAACGGATACACAATCGCCGAGGCCCAGCGTGTCGTTCGAGGCATTACCGTCGTCTCCTCCCGCGTCCCGCGAAGACTTCAAGAGCGCCGGAGCAGCTCGCGGACTCCATCAGGTTTGAATTTGCAGCTCGTTTCTTCCTTATCTCTCTCTCGCACACACACGCAGAGCACAACGGTACTAGGACACCAGGGCCTAATCATTTCCTCCACATGCTGTCGGACGGCGTCCTCCAGGCAGCTGTGTCTAATAGCGTTCGCTTCTCAAAGTCCGGTTCGAATTACGCGCAGTAGTTTGCAGAGGAGGCTACGCTAACACCGGGTGCGTATTTTTGGAATAAAATTGCCACACCAGTGATTAGCAATCCTCCTGGAGATTCTGTGTGTGCGTGTGTGTGTGTGTGCGCGCACACACTCGGATTCCAAACTAAACGTTCAGAAGACCTAATCCAGAGAATCGAGGCGCTTTTTGGGAGGGAAAAAAATTAACCAATATTTGAAAAAATTGATTTGGAACCAAACTGTGGAGGAAGGTATAAATCCAGGAAGAGAGTTTCTGACCGCAGCTCCAGTCAGAAACTATTACAGCCAGACCGCGACTAAATTTGGCACATATTAGAAATGCGCTCCAACAACTGCAGTCTCGAGATCTTTGGACTGCGACGGATTATTTTCTGGGAAGCTCAAATTAGCCATGCGTATGTGTTTTTTATTATTTTTTTTCTTCTTTTTTTCGGAGAAAGTGGAAAATCTCACTAGGTGAAGTTTCGGAGTAGCGGAAAAGATTGCTGGGTCTTTTTTTTTTTTTTTTCCTCCTCCCCAACACCCATTGATAATCAGATTGTCCGTGAAGCAAAAGAAAAGAAAGAAGAAGAAAAAGAAGAAGGCTGAAAACCTGTGCGTGCGTGCGTGTGTGTGTGTGAATGCTGTTTTGTTCCCTGTTGGGAGCGTAGATCCACAGCTGGAGCGAGACGGAGAGAATGTTAAACTCTTAAACATGTTTAACACGCGGCCGAGTGCCAGGAGGAGCATGTAGGAAAGGACGTGAGGAACAAAAGGGAAAGGAGGAAAGAAAGAGAAGAAAGCAATCGACTGTTTTTGTCATTCTTGTCACGTTTCTTGTGTGTGTGTGTGTGTGTGTGTGTGTGTGTGTGTGTGTGCGCTTAAACCTTTAGGATGAGTCTAAAAACGTCGGCGCTCCGTTTGTGTGTTCCGAGGTATTTCTGGAATCCAGTGAAAAGTGGAATCTGAACTGTTTGCCCTTAAAAGGGATGTCTGGGTCAGCTGGGTGGAAACTCGCCTGTTATTAATGTCTTTAATGTTCGTTCTTTCTCCCCTTTTCCTGCCTCCTGACGTAGTGTGTGTTTTCTTAAGCGGGGCTCGGAACACAGGAATGTTACGTTGGGTTACGTTGGACTCCGTCTTCACGTGGCATTTTCGGCATTTTTTTAGAATCTGGTCCAGTTTGTTTAAAGACGCGTCTTGTTTTTTTTCTCCCCTCTCTCTCTCTCTCTCACATGGGAAGTGACGGTAGAGGAAGACTATGTGCCCCGCGGGTCAGTCTGCGTCTCTGGAGGTCGTGGCCCTGCAGCAGTGAGTAAACTTGAAAGCAGCTGGAGGACCGGTCCAGAGCGCAACGTCACAGAGTTTCCCTTCCGCCGGCGGTCATCGATTCAGCGTCGCATCTGAATGTTTCGGATCCGCGGGATTCTGTTTGTCACCACGTCGGCTGGACAGGAGGTGAACAGGAGGTCACGGGGACGCGTACGGAGACGGTTACTGCGGTTCTGATGCATTTTCATGAACGATGATCTAATTTCTTCGCTTGAGTGCAAAAAAAGTTTATACACCCCCTGGAGAAGATGAATAAATTTAATTCATAGCAGTTTTCCTTAAAAGAAAAAGAGTGGAAGAAGACGACTCGGTGTGCCGTCATAGGAAAGTCATCAACGACAGGGTGGCGCAGTTACCACGCCTGAGGTGACCATTCTGCATGTCCTGAAGTGGTTTTATTCCTCGTACAGCACGCTTTAAAAAAAGACAATTGTGCCAACGCTTGCTTTAAAAAAATTTTTTTTTTAAAGTATCCATCCATCATTAATTCATACGGTTTATGCTGTATAGGGTCACAGAGCAGGGTGTGACGGCACACACACACAAACATCACCAACACCTCTCCTCTCCCGCTGTATATTATGACGACCTGCATGTTAAATACTAATAATCCCGCATGTCATACTTTTAAGCAATAAGAATAAATGAGCCGTTCGACAGGAATTTGTCGGCTAGCGCTTTGCTACCAGCTCCGGAAGGTCAGCGCTCTAACAACGCAAAATATTTAACGCTCACAGAAGCGCTAATCCTCAGGGGAGACGAAGGTATGCGAGGGCAGTGACTAAAACCTCCCGTAATCTGTTTATTTCATCTCGGACGTTTCGAGCAGCTCCTTCGTCTGCGTAATCTTATCCGCGATATATTCGGCGGGATGGAAAAGCGAAAGGCGAAGAATGCGGGAACCGCGAGCGCGGGAACGGGTGTCTGCCTCCTGATAATGGCGGAAATGCTTCGGCGCTTGATGAGCACCAGATACACTTCAAGGGCTGTGATTATCCTCAGGAAATGATTCGGTGTGTACGAAATGTTTTTTAAGAGGAAGTCAAGCTTTTTTTCTTTTTTTTTTTCCACCCTATGTCCCAGGTGCTTTCTCTCTCTCTCTCTCTCTCTCTCCCTCTCTCTCTCTCTCTCCTTTTACTTGCTTTTGCTTTTCTTTTCCCCTTGCCGTCAGCTTCGGAACATGTCCAGTCTGTTGTCAGGGATATATGAGACCTGCTGTGAACTCTTGGAGAGAGAGAAATGCCCTCTCGGTGATGTCATGGTGTCGTGACCGCGGCTCACGGAGTCGGTCTCGGCCTCAGGTCTGCTGAGAGCAGGGGAGGGTGCGCTTACATTGTGTTAGCTTCTGTTAGCTTCTCTCCTCTGTGTTCTGTGACCTTACTTGGGGGTTTTTAGGGTCTTTTTGGATGAGGAGGAGGAGCAGCAGCGGTGATTATTAAATTTGTACAGGGATTTATGAAAGGAAAGGAAACGAGAACCTAAAAGGACGACGGAGTTGGAATGAGGACGTTGTCGAGGCACCTGAATCAACATCACCAACCTGGCTTTTATAAAGCCACTTCCTTAGTTAGCCAAAGTCGTGTTCAGTGTAGCTGGAGGGTGAAACCCCACCACAGAAACAGGATATGGAGTAGAACCGGCGCCTATCAAAACTCCACACAAAGGCACGTCCTTGCTCTCGGATTACAGCAGCGGAATACAGAGGAACATCACCGTACCGTACGAACAACACCGTACGCGGTCCTCCGGGAGGTTCACGTGAACGCCGGTTTACGATTCATTAGGAGGAATGCGAAATATACTTTCACTTTTACAGCAGGAACCGGCACTCGCACACGAATAAAGCGAGCCGAGCCGAGCGCGTTTCGCAATTTCCCGCTACTGCTTAGAGTTTGAATTATTATATGACCAAAAGAAATCAATTTAACTGTCATTTGGTTCAAATAACTCGTTCGACAAAAATACAAAAAGTAAAAGCCAGCTAGCTAGCATACAAGTATATTTACCTTTTTTATGATTTTTTTTGGCAGCATCAATACCTTTAAAATAATGGAATATATAGTTAGTCATATTTAAGTGAAGATGGCATGTATGGAGATCATTTAAAAAAATATGAATTTTCTCATTAATTAAAAAAAAAGTGTATAATTATGTCAAGTGATTATGATTGAGTCACGTAGTTATGTATTAATACGATACGATATCACGATACCAAGGTGGCGATTCGATGTACATTTTTTTAAATTGTCAAATGTCAATATTAGTCAATATTATTTTTATTTTGTTACAATTTTAAACAAAAACTTAAAAAAAGAAAAGAATCCTCTCCTACCACACGGGACACTGTGCTGCCTGCCGGTGTGTGAATAGTTTAGAGCGTGCCACCTGTAGGATTATCGGGGAACTGCAAGATTTTACCTTCGATTTTTGAGTCGATACATGAATCAGCACAAAAAAGACTCCTGATGTGTATCTGAATCGATTTATTTTTCCCATCAGTATTAAGGAGGACCGAGTCATTGGCAGGAGCTATAACGATGGAGTGGAATGAGCGTGTGCAGTAACTCGGCGGTAATGTGGCTTTTGCTAGCGTCAGCGAGCCGTGTGTGATCCACAGTTCAGACGAGTTCAGCTTTTCTCCTGGGATGTGACGGCACATGTCTGATGTACAAAAACAAGTCGTGTTAATTGAACTCCGGTTGGTCATGTGGACACGACGCATGATGTACTCCAGGAAGGCGCTGTCTCGTCTGACGTAAAGAAGTGATGGTCAGAGATTCCAGAGCTGTTCCCCTCGCGACCTCCCGAGAGCAGGAGGTTCTTTGATTTTTGGCATTATTTATCAAGAAATCAATAATTGTCATCCGGAGGATCGTTCCTCGCTCCTGCTCACTCTACAGGCTGTTGATGTTTATATATAAGGGCGGCTTTTTAAAGGGATTCGCTAGCCGTCGCGTGTAAGCAAAACGACATCCACCAAGTGGGTCGTGGTCAAAGCATTTCCATATCAGCTCATCTTTATGTGCTGTTTCTTAGATGCACTCGTTCAGGACAATAGTCGCGCCACTTTCGAGGTCCCTCCCGCTTCCTTCCACTCGTCTTTGAATGTTGGATTATGGGTGGAAAGCAGTTTCATTGTAAGAAGTTTCCGGGTCTTTTATATCGGCTGCTTCCACTTCCTCTCTCGAGCGGTTCATAATTCAGGGCAGGTACACGATGACTTGCAGGACTTTCATCAAATTCAGCTCACTTCTTAATGATGCACGATTTTGTATATTCTCACATGTTTTATTTTGTACTAATCTAAGGGTGGGTGTTGTAGTAGTGTTGCAATACTTCAGAGGTTTTTGAGTATGAAATCACTTATCAGAACTTTGAAGTATGATTTTTGGAGAGGCGCTTGTCCTAAGTTAAAGGTAAATGCCAAGTTTGCAATAGACTGCGGAAAAGGACTGCGATAGGTTCACCGGATCATACGCTGATCAACCATAACATTAACATCACGGCACAACGATTATCAATTACCAGCAAACTGGTGACAGGATCATGGGCAACCAAGATTTCTTCATCCCCGTGAGGACCAAAGGCCACCCGTCTGGTCCAATCCCACGGAAAAGCCAATGCAGCAAAAACTCTACTTTACAAAAAAGTAAACGCTGGCTATAGTCCCTTTTCCAGCAAAGTGAACCAGGTGCTAGTCCAGGTGATGCTAATGCCGGTTCACAATAGTGTACCTCCTAAAAACTGGCTTTTTTTTTCAATGGGCTAAAGTCATTACTTCTCTGTATCTGTCCATGTAAGTCGCTACTTTCCCGGCAATGATATTGGGAATGCTAGTGCTAGGAAAAAAATGCTAGCGGCATGCACAACAACAATGGTTACCTTCAACATGGCGCTGCGATCAGTTCTCCTGGTTTTATCATTACTAGAAAGCATTTGAGCTGCACAAGGCATATTTAGTCCATTTTTTTTTAAAGATGCCAGTCACAAACTTTTAGTTGAGCTTGATAATCCCGTCCAAGCACCTGACGTAAGGTTTTTTGTTTTGGTCCAACAGCGTTGGTGTTGGTGCCGCTGTGGAATCAGTTTTTCGGTCTAAACGCCGGTGCTTTGGCTCTCCGAAAACAAAGTACTGGTTCTAAATCGGGCATTGGCTCCAAACTAGCTCTGCAATTGAAAGGCACCAGAACACCCAGTGGACCCGTCGTGGTGCACAGGGCCCAGCAGGGCAAAAGCCCCCAAGGCCTCCATCCCGTCCTCCAAACTCCCGAGATCCCAATTTGATCAAGCTCGAGTCTAATCCACCCCGCAATCCACAGCATCCAAAGGATTCGTCCCCACAGATCTTATGGAGTCGGACCCTGGCGGTCCAGAGCCGCCACAGTGGCACAAGCGGAACCTACACAATACGGGGTATAATGTTTTGTGCTGTAATGTTGCCTGATCTGTGTATCTCAATAACTGTCTGTTAGCCCTCATCACAATCCTAACACTCCTGTATTCACTGTTTTTATCATGAATTCTTGGACAAAGGAGAGCTTTAGGCTCCTAACACTAGACCAGCAGCGGACTAGTGGGGACAGTCAAGGCTTTGGTCAGCAGGACACCACACAGAGAGAATAAATTCCATAGGAAAAGATGCGCTACAACGAAAGATCTCATCGGGTGCCAACTGAACCTAAACAATTCTACTAGAAGAATGTGGCAAGGAACTTCCTGCCTTTTTTGTAAACCGAAACCACAGACGGGCATAAAAACGCATGGTTTCCTATTTTAAAGCTTTTAGATGGCAGAGAAGAATATAACCCGCACATTAAGCATGGACATTTTAGTATTCCTTGCTAAGCGAAACCTTGAACTCACCATATCTTGAAGAGGCGATGAGGTTTGTTGATGTTTGCCAGGAACGGGACACTGGACGATCTACTCGGTTGGGCTGAACTTTACCAAAACGTCTGGAGTGTACTGGAGATCCATGTAATGTACTTCTTCTAGACTGAATTAATGGTGATTCACATTCCTTGAACTGTGGTGGGGCAGATCTTCTGAATTTACCCAAAAAAGGAGAAATTGATGGTTTATAGAACTAGAGCTTAATCACCCTCCATGGAATTCAATAAACAACAAGTTCAACTGAATTGCATCCTCCAACTGTTTTTGATGACTTTTCCCCACTAAGAGACAGAACACAGAATAACGCTTTGACTTTATATCCCTGCAAGACTTTGGTTTGTTTTCTTCATTAATATTTGTACAGCAACATAAAGTATAGTATTCTCAGAATCAATAGCTTTTCAACAAGACCATTCTCTGTCACTCGGGTTTCATAAAAAGACCCCCCGCCCCCTCTCTCTCTCTCTCTCAGGACCACTGTACACCACTCCTCTCCTCAGCCTGGTGCTTGCTTCTCAGGACACTGTTTCATGTCCTCACAATTCTGGATGTGCGGAGTTGACGTCCTACTTTAACACCCCCCATGAAAACAATATCTAACAAGCTGTCGTCGGAAAGATGTGAATCATTTTGTAATGGGTGATTGGCAGGATGAAGGACCATGGACCATGGAGTAGGTACTCCACCCTCCGTTACAGACCAGTATGTGGAGAAGAACTGAGATGGACTGAAGGAGAGCTTGAAAGGCTTTAACTCTCCTGAAGAGAAAGGCATGTAGTGATCAAGTTTCTGGGAGCGTCACTGATGGCGTAACTCTCTTGGATCCTCCTGATGCTTCATGCAGAGTTTCTGGGAAGTTCATCAGCAGCTACGTCAATTGAAAAACCAGATTTGCAATTACCAGTGGTCGAAGGAGAACAAGGCTGTATCCTGGTTCCCACATAGATCATGCACACGAGTTCATCCACTTTCGAAACTGCTTATTAGAAGGAACTTGGGGCACAAGGTTGGGTAACCCCTGTATGAGGCAGCAACTTATTGCAGGGAGCAAGCACACACATTCCTACGCTACAGGCAATTTGGACACTCCAGTCAAGCTAGAACGCAGTCAAGCTTCTACTGTGGAAGGATCAAACAATGCAAACGGTCCTGTACCTGCCTGAAAAAGTGCAATGGATCCAGTAAGGTTTTTCCATAATCCTGGATTTTGATGGCATAGAAATATCAATAATACAGTGGTACCTTGGCAAATGGATATCCCGCCTCACAAACGTCCGCCTTAAGAAGCGAAGTTTTTCTGCATACTCAGCATTTTTGCTAAACGAGCAACCAAACTGAGCCGAACTGAGTGCCAGCTAAGTGGTGCGTACGTCCGTGAGCCATAAAAAAAAAAAAAGGTTTGTGTCAGTGAAAAGCCAAGCGATGCGAGTTTGCAGGGTTTTTTTTTTTTGGTAGTGTTTTTTTCTGCATTGTGTGCAAAATTTAGTGAAGACGCAGCACCGCGGGTCCCATGAAGGTCATCAAGGACGGTAGCAAGAAGAAAAGGGAGCTGCTTTCAGTTTGGTTTTTAAAGTAGCCGGTGCCAAGAGGAATCATAAATTTAAGATCATGTGTTGTTTAATATCTATTTATTACGTGATTTTATTTATATTCATTTTTCATTTACATGTCTTTTCTAAATGCCTTTTTTAGTTTTACATGCCAAAATATGATTATAGTATTGGAACTTGGTAATATTAGTAATATTCTTGGTTGGATGGGACGGATTATCTGCTTTTACATTATTTCCTATGGGACAATGCGTTTCACAATACGAAGTCTCACCTTTAGAACTTCTCTACGCCTCTGGAACGGATAGAAATTTGGTACCGCTATATTAGAAATAGCGAAACGATTAACTGCCTCATTCTGTTCTTCTCTTTGTGTTTAATGGCCGCTCTCGAACCAACTGTGTGCGTACTGCCACCTGCTGTAACGGAGGGTGAAAATGCGCAAGTGTACCCGAGTGCAGAGAGAAATTATAATGTGAGCAGTGAGGGAAGAAAGGGGCGATCGTTCTTAAGCGCGGTAGCAAGAAGCAGTGAAGGGCACACGGGCACACACTTCTCATCCCTCGTCTTTGTTTGTTTCTCCGCGAGCACAGTTAATGTACGGTTTAGATATCGAGATTTTCAACACGCGCGCGCGCGCACGCACACACACAGTCCTGAAATGTGTGTATTTTCTTCTCAAATCCTCATCTTTCTCCCTTCCACCTCGATTTCCTCAAACACAAAACACACACTTTCTCTCCTGCTCAACTCTATCATGTAAAGTTATTGTTTGAGGCAGATCTGAGAGGACACAAGAATTTTGGTAAAAAAAAAGAGGACAGGAATGTTGGAGAAACCACACACGTTTAGCAAAAGAACAGTGTGTGTGTGTGTGTGTGTGTGTCAGATAATTAGAATAGAATGTTCTGTTCCATTAGATATATACTAGTATTCTGGTGTGTGTGTGTGTGACAATTGGACTATAATGTTCGTGGGGTGTACTAATTTTTGTAAATGTACTGTATATAATCTGGCATATGTGTTTTTGTTTATCTGTCTGGGTCTTGGTGCCTGTTCTGTGTGTGTGTGTGTGTGTGTGTGTGTGTGTGTGTGTGTGTGTGTGTGTGTGTGTGTGTGTGTGTGTGTGTGTGTGTGTG
>QMIH01000321.1:769027-789639 GCA_003987875.1 Clarias batrachus
TTCACAATAAAATAAGGTAGATAAGAAAGTAATGCAGCAAAACTGTGAAAGGGAGATTTAAAAAAAAAAAAAAAATAATAATCCTTAGAAGAACAAGAGGGCCCTGCGCACTCAGTGCTTGGGCCCTAAAAAAAAAGTAAAGAGGACGAGAGCTGCAACAACTAATCGATAATTATCGATAATGAAATTCGTTGTCAACGAATGCCGTTATCGATTAGTTGGGCTGCTCGCGTTACTGAGGAGCGCGACCACAAGATGCACAAATACACAAAGATGCACACCGATACACAGCCGCTCGCGCAGTGGAGGTTACAGGAGCGTCTGCAGGAAAAAGCGCGCGCCTATGGCGTTATATTCCGGTTTGACATTTTGAGAGCAGACAAAGCGCTCTAACGCGCGTGCGGTGTCTCCACTGCGCGCTCAACATGTTCTACGCTCACGCGCGACTTCTCGATTCTGTGCGCGCGCTCGACTCTGCCTGTACGCTCGCGCGACTGTGTCCCGTGTTACAAAACTGCTACAAAACCAGCCAATCACAGACTTCCACACACGGCTTCTGATTGGCTGTTCCTTCTCCATCAGCTGGAAATATCTGCAATTATTGTAAAAATGCTGTATTTTTTTAATGCTGTATTATTAATCATCATTCAGAGAATAAAACACTGAAATCCATCCTGCGTTTCGACAAGAAAAAAAAAAAAGGTTTGTAAAAGGCTGGTCGGAGGCGGATGAACCATATTTCGGAAAAATTCCCGCGGCGTATAAACGTAGTTTGCGTGTGTTTAGCCTCCCTGCAGCAAGCTCTATAAACCTCCCGGTGTGACGTCCTCGTTTGACGCAAATCTGCGAGCAAAAAGCTGCAGCAGAATTCCTCAACACATCACACACACACACACACACACACACACACACACGTCTCTTTAGTCTCTTTAGTGTCCTGGCATCACCTGTAGTTTAAATCCCGCGTCGCGACCGCGCGCAATAGTGAGAACGAGAGGATAAATGTTCACACTGTCAGACTCGGAGGTTGACTGTGTGTGTGTGTGTGTGTGTGTGTGTGTTTGGATGACTAAGGAGGCATGGCGTGACTCTTAAGGATGTTTATTCTGAAGAGTGTCTGGTAAAAATCATTGAATGAAATCCCTGCCGGTCTTTTTTTTTTTTTTTCCAGCTTGTTTTTTTTTTTCTTATTCTGGTAATTATAACACTTTAGTTCTAAATTTGTAATTCTTTTACCTTTTTTAAAAAAAAAATTTCTTTTAGTTTTCTGGGAAGTTGGCGGTCATTTCGGGTAAAGTGCATGTTACATGTTTGATGGACGGAGTTCAAAAAGTCATACAGTGTAATAAACACTCCAGTTTGTTCTTCTCTGTTTCAGCTCAGGATGGAGAGATCAGCTGTGACGGAGAGCAGTTTGTCACTTCGTTCGCTCGTCTGAGAGAATGCATCCTTCCACAGTAAGTTTAGATTCAGTTTCTGATGATACACTGATGAACCAGCGTGAATGATAGTAAAGCTATAAGAGATGCAGCAAGTCCCCTACATACAAACATTCGAGTTACGAACTTTTTGAAGATATGAACACATGTTCGGTGCGCGTTGTGGAGGCTAGCTCACATCTCTGGCGTACATCGTACATTTTCACAAAGTGAAAACAATTGAGAGAATGGAGCGAGGTGAAAAGAGGGCCGGCTTCGCTTGTCCATTTTTAAAATGAATCGTGTAACCATTGGCACGATTCTAAAGAGCGAGCACGCGGTCATGGGACATGTTCGATTTATACCGTGTGGAGCCGATCGTGTTCGTAGACCCAGTCCCGAGACAACGTCTGCTGGACAAATTGGACTCGTGAACGAGCTCTCAGAACGGAACTTGCTCGTATGTAGAGGACTTACTGCATCAGTGGACATGAACTGTTGAGATGAGATAAGAACTCGTAGGAACGTCTGGGTATTTTCATATTAAAGTTAAGATATTAATGTTGCGTTTTAGACTCTCCAGACTTACAGTAGGGAGGCCACTGTGGGAAAACCCCATCTGGGAGCATGTGGGATGGATGGGAAAGGGGGGGCGGGGCTTCGCTGCTAATATTAAATAGTTCAGAGAGTTCAGGTCGCAGGTCATCGCAGATTCACATGTCGATCGGCTGAATTAAAGTCATTTTGAGTAAGAAACGGACTCTAATAATCACCCGCGTGCTGTCCGGGTGAAATGCTTACAAGGACAGTAAGCTAGTAAGTGTGTGTGTGTGTGTGTGAGCGAGCAAGAGGGGAAGGAAATTTCGTGCGAGTTTAATGCTTGCTTTCTGAGCCTTTTGTGAATTCACTTCCTGCGTACACTAAACTCGGAGCCACTGTTCCCTCACACACTCTCTCTCACACACACACACACAATCTTGTCAGTACTTACGTCTGTCTTGCTGGCCGTAGGTGTGAGATGTGATGATGATTATCAGGGTTGTTCTGCAGCACGGACGAGTCGTATTTGGCTCCCCTGCAGGTCAGCGTGTGATGCGGTTGACTGACCCGACTACAAAGTGACGCCTTCGCAGAAATCCGTTCGCACTGTTGCCCGGAGGTTATACGATCGAATCCTGACGATGCCGCAGACGTCCTTGGCATGCGAGATACTTCATCTCTCTCTCTCTCTCTCTCTCTCTCTCTAGACAAGCGTGCGTGTGTGTGAGAGCTGGGCCTTGGTGATGGGAACGGATAAGGCTTCCTCTGAGCGAGTTCTGCAGCACGAGAGCAGTTTAAAATGATGCACTTGATTGGCCTCGTGTGTCTCAGAGGAAGCACATGGTAGTCTTTAACCTCGCTGATCGGTTGCGCTCATGCGATTGGACGAGAGTCAGCTGGTGGGCGGGAATCGGCCAACGATAAACCAGCAGGAACATTGGAAAGTTAAAACGAAAAAAACACCCCAAGTGAAATAAATGTTCGTAATCATGCGTCAAGTGATCAAGTCGATGCCGGCGTTCTGCCTCTTGTTCGACTTTATTTAAGGGACTTGACTGTCATTCGAACAGCGCAACGGATTCACAGTTGAACTCGCAGTTTAGGTTGGATTGGGGTTTTGCAGACATGAATCGTCCGCCACCGTGTGTGTCGGACGTTATAAAAAGCTTTGCACTGTAAGGATTTAGACCGAAAACAGACCGGCGATGCTAAGGGCTATGTTGAGTCACATCTTTTCTAAATGTAGGTCCTCGGTTTCAGCAGATTTAACATCATTCGGCAATTGAGAAAATTCTCTCTCTCTCGTGCTCTCTCCGATCTCGGTTGTTCCCCTGCCCCCTTCCCCTCCTCAGTGTAATTCTGTTGATGATAATCTTACATTCCTGCCCAAGTGGGTCATGTGTCTGCTTGGCGATGAGATCATCTGTAGAACCTTACCTCATATTTAAAACAAAATACACACACACACACACACACACACACACACATGCACATTCATGCCTCAAAAGACAGCGCACCGCTCAGCAATTCCAGGTTTGTCATTATTACTGAGCACTTATTCAAAGAAAGAACAGTCTGTATGTACAGGAGGAAGGACACGCTCGCATGCCTTATCAGTCGCTCAGAAACCGTCTGAGAGCCCGACCCGTGACTCCGACAAATAACATGTTAAGCTTTTTCATAGTTTTATATCAGTTAGTAGTGATTCAGTCATAGACAAGCTGTAAAAAAAAAACGATTGTTCAGAGCAATTTACTGAAGCCGGTTTTATAGCGCGGGGTTTCCCGCCGTCCCACGGAGCTGTGAGTTTTAGCTTCAGACTGTCGGTTCGGTCTTTGATGTTTCAATCGCACTTTGTGTGATTTCTCTCAAGCGGCTAGATTTCTAACAGGCTTTGAAATATTAAATTATTTCTTATAAACTGTATATAATAAACAATTAAATCCTCTGTAACTTTGTGTTGTTTGTTGTTTAGAAGTCATTTGTTATATAAAGTGATCACGTTGGTGTCGGTCTTCTGCTTCACACTCCAATCCCAAAAACTCTTAATCCCAAAAGAAGCAGAAGCGATACTCTCACAAAATACGAGGCTATGTCGGACGACGCAAGCGGTTAGTTTGTATTTTCCACAAAAGCTGTGATGTATATTTTAAGGAATTTGCCAATTTTAGACCATTCTTAAATGTTTTCACGTTTACGTAAATGATTCAAAGTGTGCATCGATTCTGAATAGCAAACGGGAAAATCGCCAATATCATCATGATACACAGACACCAATTCAATTAATGTCATGCTTTCATACATTTCCAGATTTTAGAGTTTAGAGCACGCCCCCTGTAGGATTATAGAGGAACTGTAACGTATTACCACATCAAATGCAAACGTATTAATTTAAAACAACAATTTCAGGGTCGGTGTAGCGATACATGAAGTTGCACGAAAGAAGGGTGATGTAACAATCTTTTTTTTTTTCCCCTTTTTTCCCCCCGATCTCGACTTGGCAGACACTTTTATGTAAGATGGGATGCAGTTCAGTCATACAGCTGTGCTGTTCATTCTTACAAGCATTGTTTAAAGGCAACAGTGATCCCATGGTAACACAGAGATTTGAACGTGGAACATTTCGATCGCTCAAACCTTTAACTTAATCAATCAAAACCTGAAACATGATCTAAACATGACCCATACTGCTGAGAAACCCTACATGTACTGTAACTATAATCAGCTGAAAAGGAGTGTCGTTTTTTTTTTTGCTTTATGCAGGAAACAAAGTGCTCACATAGTCTGCAAAGTACTAGGAAGGTTTTTGCCAGATTATTAAACTGCTTCTTCATGTTTTGTTAAACTCCTGCAACACTTGTTTGAGACATGACGTTAAACCAATCAAAAACCGACATTACACAGTATTTCTGTGTTTATTATATACAGTGGAACCTTGTGTTACGAGCATAATTCGTAAGTGGGCTCGTTTATCACAACACTCGTAAACCAAATCGATTTTTCCCATAAGAAATAATGAAAACTCAAATTATTCGTTCCACAGCGCAAAAAAATACATACATAAAAATAATTAATACAATCTATAAAGTAAAAATAAAGCAAATTAACCTGCACTTTACCTTAAAAAAAAAAATCCCAACAGATGTGTTTCCGTTTGTGCACAGTGTTTCCATTTAGCCCCTCCCATTAGGAAATTAGCCCCTCCCATTGCCTCGTCTTACACAGTAAAACTCCTTTTCTCTCCCCCCTTTTTAAGTTTCACAACAAACACACACACAATGGAAACAACGTTTTACCGGTGGGGGCGGGGGGATGCGGGGAGAGATCTCTCTATTGACACTTGCGTGAGCACATAGTAATGGAATCATTGCTGTAAAGTAAAAATAAATAAATAAATAAACCTTTGAAAAGAATCGCTGTAGAGTGTGTGTCTGTGTGTGTGAAGACCGGGAGGGGGGTGTAAAGGGAAGAGAGTGTGTGTCGGTGTGTCAAACTACGCGCGCGCACAAACGGGAGACATGCTAAAACAGAGAGGGAGATGTTGATTATACCAGTAAGAGATGAGCACTAAGACCTAGCACGGGAGTCGATTACCCACAATTCCGCAGCGCAAGAGAGAGAAAAATCATTGGTTCGGTTGTGGTCACGTGACGCTCGGTGTCAAAACAAGAAGCACATGCGTGTGATGCATGATATTTGGTACTCGTAAACCAAGACGTTCTAGTTTTTCCAAGTCAAAATTTATTAAAAATCTTTGCTCGTCTTGTGGGACACTTGCAAAACCGTGTTACTCGCAATCCGAGGTTCCACAGTACTCCATTTTTTTTTATTCAGTCAGTAAACATAAGAGCTAATGAAACCAAATCAAATTAAATATCACAATACTTAAAAATCTGATTCACACCTCTCTTGGCCTATGCAGTTCTGTTCTAAATAAAGAATGACTTGGTCTTATAATTATTTCGATGTTGCTGCCCCGTTTAGCACCATAGAGTTGTTATTGCACCTAATGCTCTTTCTAACAACCCAAGAGGCCCACTGAGGCAGGAATGATTCTGCCCCATGCTTGATTAAGGAGTAGGAACCAAATTTAAAATAATCAAGTGCTAATGGTCTAAATGAAATCTAGTACATTTTTACAAGCCAAACCTAACCAGCATTTAATTACAATTCTGTATCAGCATTTAATTGGTCAAAGACCTCAGTGCCCTCCAAAGTATCGGTCCTGGAATCGTCCCTTGAAAATCGTTGCGGTTGACCACCGATTTGAACGGAAGCAGTTTTGATGTGTACGGATGGTTTTGTCTTTTTTTGGAAAAATAGGGAAAAACTGCAACTTAAGCATCGATAGCTTTCTGCCAGGACTCTGTGGATTTAAGAGAAGGTCTCGACCCTGCCCTTTCTCTCTCTCTCTCTGCTCTGATGGTGTGTACGGTAGGTTGTGATCAGCCACGTCCTGCATGCATGTTGTGTTTCCTTGAAACCAGACTGAAGGTCAGTTGGAGTAGAACTGATGTCAAGTGCAGAATAGTGTGTGTCTGTGCGTTTGTTCCTCTGTTCTGGATGGACAGAATGTTCAGAAGATCAGATCCAGGATGAGTGTGGGAACACCACAACGATATGGTTTCTGATTGGAACTTGGGAGAGTGGTGTGGAGGGAGAAGCAGAAATGAAACATGTTTCATTTTCTCCGTCACTGATGCATTACTGCAACTTCACCGATGTCTAAAGTGCATTTATTTTTTTTTCTCTTGCTTGAATTCATATTTAAACTTTTTTTGCTTATTTGTACAAAAAACAAAACAAGGTCTTTTAAACGTACATTCAGAATCACACGTGCTTTAATGTAGAACACTTGTTCGCTCTGGCTCCCTGTGAGTAAGAGGTATTTGGAACCGTTCGTCATTGCACAGCTACATCATGGCCTATAAAATTCTACATTAATTTAATGATTCTGGATTTATGGGCACACACAGATCTGTGCAGGTCAGCAGTATAGATAATGAATGAAGGAAAGGCTTTATGGGGAAACTCTGAATGTAAAATGTACAGAAGAATGAAGAGGAATAAGCAGCTAAAATAAATCTGTGTATGTTGGGTGTATAACTTTCAACGAAGTGTGTGTGATTTATTAAATTATCACGTGGCTCTTTTTTCTCAACGTATTCAGACACGTTTTTAGCCAAATTTCTCAGCTACGCCAGTTGTCTAGCAGTGAGAATGAGAATTTTCATCTTTCAATCTGGAGTCGGAAGAAAAGTGGCCGTCTGGTCGACTGGCTTGAACATGAGCCCTTACTTAAAAATGACAACAACAAAAAAAGGATGTTTTTAAATTTCTTAAAAAGTTGCATCAAGAATCATTTTCTGATCACATCATTGTACTCTGAAACTGAAATCACTTCCATTGGTACTGGTCTAAAGCATCCTGCCCCTAATAAGTCCTCATGGTTGCAGGGTGGTTTGGTTCAATTTTAAAGTTTAAATTTAGATACGCTTGCAGTTGAGGTGGTTAAAATGTTGCAGTTCCTTCATAATCCTGCTCTAAACTATTGCCACCATTTGTTTAGAATTGTTGCTTATAAATAGAACAAAATATGAAAAACTAATAAGAATCGCAATACAAATAAATCGAATCAGTGTCTAAGTATCGTGATGATATCGTATCGGGTGTTCCCTGGTTTAGCTGTTAGATTGTTCCAGACACTCTGGAGAACTCTCAATATCCTCCAGCTTGTTCTCAGTGTGCCGTCTCATATCGCCCTTTCTTTGTACATTTTGTTTTCCCGGATTCTGGACGTTGGCTTTTTGAATCCACGGCTACATTGATTGATTGATTTTTAATCAAAACATCCTTTGAGCATATTTTAGATATATTGTTTTGGTATTCTCAAGTAAAGCGAATTCAATAGCGGACCGTCTTTCTCGAATCTTTCGCCATCTTTCTCATGATGTCATGTCATTAATATAATTAGACTGTATTACTGGCTAATCATCTTAGACTAATCATCTTATTCACCTGATTGCTCTGAAAAGCTACTGTAAGTGTCTCCTGTCTCCTCGTCAGAAGGTGATGTGTTGAAAGTGTTGATATATTTTCTATGACGGCATTCGCTTGTATGGCAAACACTCCATTAAGCACTTATAAGTTCATTTAAATGCTTGGGGAAGTTGCATCATAAAAGTAACCAGAGCGGTGTTTAATAGTGAAAGTGAGAGCATTTCCACACACACACACACACACACACACACACACACACACACACACACACACACAATGTGATGAGGACTCGCAGGATTGGGACTAAACAGCTGCGTGTCCGTAAGAAAAGCACTCGTTAGTGAAACTCGATCAGAAAAAAGTCTTCAGTTTATTAGGGAGACTTTGGCACCATGGGAAAAGGTCATGTGACCTGATGAATCCAGAGTGATGGGCGTGGTCAGGGTGAGAAGGGAAGCGCTGTAATGAAGCGACGCTCCCATCATGCATAGTGTCCACTGTACAAGCCTCTGGAGACAGTGTTATGATCTGGGGTCGCTTCAGTCGCTCAGGTCGAGACTCAGCAACGTCATGTGGAGATCAAATGAAGTCACATGACCACCTGAATGCACTGAATCACCAGCACATCACATCTGTGGAGGGTTTCTTCTTCTCTGATAGCACGCGCCATGTTCCAGGCCTCCGTGTGTGTGACAGAGCGGCTCTGGTAGCACCAGGATTCGTTTTCACTCATGAATGGACACCACAGAGTGTCTAATCAAATCAAAATGAAATTTTTTTTTGCTTTTATAAACTTCAGTAAAGAGGCGTTTAGGTCAGTAAGTGTAACTCGTCTTTATGTTCTCGTCACGGCGCTCTTTAATCTTTAGTGTTTCATTTCTTTACTGCTCAGCCATAAAAACTGCTAAATTAATATTCACCAGTAAAACGACTTAGAAGCGACCTACAGTAACCCCGAGTCGGTTTTGGTTTCAGCAAACTGGCCTAAAGAATGTCTAAAACATATTGAGAACGTTAGGACAAAACAATGTCCCGTAATAAAATAAATAAATGCAGTGACTCATTTCACGAGTGGTGACAAAAAATGTCATTATTGACAGCCTCATGCTACAAAGTTTTTATAGACTTTAGTTGTTTTTCTTCTTTATAATTGTGACCCGGTGCTGAATTCTTCCTCTTTGTACGCGTCAGTGACCGAGCAGCAGAAGGGATGAGGATTTGTGTAATGTAATATTACATGCTTGTGCACCAGTGTCCAGCGGAGCGCTAATTGATGTGATGGGAAAGTGTGTGTGTGTGTGTGTGTGTGTGTGTGTGTGTGTGTGTATAAAGAGCTGGGCTTCTTGTTCGTTTTTTAAATAAATTTTTTCTTTTTTCTACAAAAGCCAGCGCATCCTGAGCCAGAAGAGTGACGGCGCTACTAGCGAGCGTTCCACCTAACTCACGGTTACTATAGCGACAGCAAACATAAATAATATTCCAGCGAGCTTTTCCACCTCACTTAACAAGACTAACTAGTAATTATGTTTGTGAAAGGTTAGAAACGAAAGCTGGATGGAGGTGGAGACAGTGTGTTGTGTGTGTGTGTGTGTGTGTGTGTGTGTGTTAGAGCGAGAACATTGGGGTATGTAACCGCTCTTTGTGAAGGAGCGGCCATGTGTGCAAATTGTCCATTTCGTCTTTCATTCCTGCCTAATGAAGAGCTTAAATACAAGCAGCGCTCTGATTTCCTTGGCGCTCGCTACACTGCTACTTGTGTGTGTGTTTGTGTAAATGTTTGAGATTCTGGTGTGTGTGTGTGTGTGTGTGTGGCATGCCCTACTTTAGCGGGGCTGCTTTGCACCGTGTGAGGCCTGTACCTGCTTCCTGTGGAATTTCAGTTATGCTTTCTTGGAGGTTTCCACAGTTTCCTCTCTCATAACCTGACGAGTGTTTGCTTGTTTGTGTGTGTGTATACGTGTGTGTGTGTGTGTGTGCGTGCATATGTGTGTGTTGGGGCTTTTACCATATTTCTAGCCTAGGATAATGCACAGACTGAAAAAATATCAGAAGACCACACAGAAGGCGATTCTCTAAAGACTGCGTTGTGACCGTGTGTGTGTGTGTGTGTGTGTGTGTGTGTGTGTGTGTGTGTGTGTGGCATTAATGTTCAAGATTGTGCGGACAATTCTTCAAGATTCTGGTTAACACCATATTTTAAGAGCAGTGATGAATTAAAAACAGTAAGTTGAGACGATGTGATTACACTTCAGCGTTAATTCAAACAGAATCAAGGTCACTGCAAGGTCAAATGTCTTAAATAGTTTGTCCTATATTTCTAATCGCTTCATTCATCTTCATTCATCAAGGCTACTTCTGACAGACAGAAAAATGAGTAACAAGAAGGACTAGACTTCAAGTTTTCTTTAAATCACTGCTACAAAGTAATTTCTCCTCTGCGTCCTGATTGGTTCTCATCATCACTGGATCTCTCTTTGATGTACACACGCCGCTCTCTTAAAATGATAGGAACGATCAAAGCAAAGCAGAGTCCAAAAGTTTAAAAGTTGATGCTTCTTACGCTCGGAATAAACTGATAAACATTCTGAAACATATCTTTCGTAGAGAGCCGGATTAATACAAAGTGTTTTTTTTTCTTTCTGTCTGGTCCGACTGGAATCGAGAGAAAGACAGTCCAGTGCTTTATTAAAACCTTGAAGGATGGTGATGTATTGTCAACTGTGTAAATAATAATAATAATAATCATGAATGACGGCGATTACATAAGCACTTGACGACGTTGCATCATATGCGGTTTGGCAGCTCGCGTAAAGATTCTGAGCGATTGGAAAAAGGTCATGAGGTCACACAATTACATACAATCCCTTAATTCACATGATGCGTCACACGTCTGCTGGCGCACCGTGAGACTTCTTACTGTTATCTCAGAGCCGAGTCACAGCAGTGTACCTTCCCACGCTGTTTTTTTTTTTTTCTTTGATAAGATTGTTCGCTCTAACTGAACATAGTCTTGTGTTGCAAAAACAGATCCCCGTCCGTTATACAATCTGTTTTATTTACAGTGAAATCATGTATCAAGCATTCACCGTGTCATGCAGAATGATTGGCCCCATTTATATGATCAATTAATAAAATGAACCTTACAATGATGTCCACTCTAGTGTCTATAAATTATATTTCACACTCCTGTATGTAACATAGAGGAAGGCTTCAACACAAAAGAAACACAAGTTTGTCGACTTGCACAGATGAGATATTGGAGATAAAATACCTAAGCAGTCAAAAATAACTTTAAGCAAAAGCCTGGTAGATAATAAGATGGTTTGTACAGTGGAACCTTCGATTACGAGCATAATTCGTTCCGGAAGTGGGCTCGTATTCCAAAATACTCGTAAACCAAATTTAATTTTGCCATAAGAAATAATGAAAACTCAATTTATTCGTTCTACAGCCCAAAACAATAAATTAATAAAAATAATGAATACAACATATAAAGTAAAAATAAAACAAATTAAACTGTGTGTGTGTGGAATTAGCCCCTCGTCTTAAACAATAAAACTCATCCCTCCCACACCGCGCTTTTTTACGTTTCACAACTAACGTACACAATGCAAACACTGTTTTAACGGAAAAAAAAGAAATCTCTCTAATGATACTCACGTGAGCAGACTAACAGAATCACTGCTGTAAAGTAAAAAATAACAAATGAACCAGCACCTTACCTTTGAAAAGAATCATGACAGAGCTATGTTTCTGTGTAAATAAAGCACCGGGGAAGTGTGTGTGTGTGTGTGTGTGTGTGTGTGTGTGTGTGTGTGTGTGTGTGTGTGTGTGTAAAAAGTGTGTGTGTGTAAAAAGTGTGTGTGTGTAAAAAGTGTGTGTGTGTAAAAAGTGTGTGTGTGTAAAAAGTGTGTGTGTGTGTAAAAAGTGTGTGTGTGTGTAAAAAGTGTGTGTGTGTGTGTAAAAAGTGTGTGTGTGTGTGTGTAAAAAGTGTGTGTGTGTAAAAAGTGTGTGTGTGTGTGTGTGTCGGTGTGTGTGGGGCACAGTGCCAAATTACGCACGTGCAAACAGAAGAGAAAAGGAGATGTTGATTTATTAGAGGCGAGCACTAAGACGCAGCAGGGGACTCTTATTTTGACACGGGATGCAGCAGGGGAGACGATTACCCATAATTCTCGCAGCACAAGAGAGAGAAAAATCATTGGCTCAGTTGCGATCACTTGCCGCTCGGTGTCAAAATAAGAGTCGCATGCGTGATACATGATACTCGGCGCTCGTAAACTAATACTTGCTCGGTTTCCAATTAAAATTTGTGGAACACTCGTAAACCACATTACTCGCAATCCGAGGTTCCACTGTAATTGTATTTGCCAGCAACTGTAGCCGAGAGCACACGGTCCGTCCGGAGACGGTGAGGAAGAGGAGGACAGACTTTAGGTGATTGTTGTGGGTAAACATTCAATCCCTAGAACTCTGAGTGGTTATGAAGGCAACATGCTGTACAGATGGGTGTGTCTCAATGCCTCTTACTGTCTTACTGTAGTCTAAGCGTAATAAACCTCTTCAGGATGTGTAGTAGAAGAAAAATAATCAGATTTGTGGTGATAACTGTTGAAATTCTGGCTGTATAGGTAAACAATGAAGCTAAATGAGAAGTAAAGCTGATAGTCATTCAAATAAATCATCCTGATTAAGGATTAAATGCGGATAAACTGAAATTATTGCGAGGCACCGAATCGATTGAAGTGTCGTTTCAGGATCTGTACTGCATTGTATTAGTTGAGAGACTTCATCATGAATGAAGAGCAGATTAGATTTACACCTAGTGCTTCGTCCTTGTTGTCATCATCTTTCAAGGACACAGGAGAGACGAGGATGGATGCTGGGAAAGCCAGCGAGCGAGCGAGGGAGGGGGTGGGGGGGCGGGGTGAAGACATGGCCCTGAATGTAATCCATAAGCTCGATATCGACTCCATTCATTCGTCCACACACCCGATCGTGGCTTCATTAAGACCCTGGGACGCTCGCCATCTTCTGTTTCACTGCCCAGAATAAAATATCTACAGATCAAAATACTTGTGTATTTCTGGCTGTCGAACTGTAGAACCAAAAGCGTACCCATGCAGTGCTTAAGCAGCGTTATTTCCAGCGTTCTATGTATAGCGGTGCGTTTCCGAGGCCACGTGTGGTTTCAGCGATATTCTGATTCTGCCTCGGAGTTGAGACGGTGCTGAACGAGAGGCCGAGTCTTACCCGCCGCTCGCTCCAGGGGCGGCCGTGAAGGGGGAGGCCGGCGTCATTGAGATGTGCTGATGTCAGTGAAAATGCCAGCAGGAAATCGATGCTGTTTTATTGCAGGCTTTGAGCAGCGCTGGCTCCGGGCCTCTGTGCGCACTCCGCCTTTTTCCTTCAGTCCCCTGTGATTCAAAAAAGCTGAAGTAATGGAGCCTGACATTAGAGATCATCTATTTCTAAGATGGATCTCTGGTATGATGATGGGTTGGTTTTGAAATGTTTTAAAAAAAAAAAAAAAAAGGAAATTCATTTAAATCTATGGAATGTTAACATCTTTTGATTAGCAGTTAGATTTTTTTTTTAAACACTGCTGAGATCTAGTAAATACACTGGTTAGGGAACTCGTAAAGTAGTGTACAGGTGTGTGTTAGCTTTAAAAGGTTGTAGATGTGAAGTACCACCTTATATTATAAACTAAAGGAGGGAGGGGCGGTCAATTCAGTTACAAATCACGGTTCCTTTGTGCGGCTGTTCGTTTATCAGGAGATCCCTGGTGTTTCCCACTGATGGATCAAAAAGAACTGGGCTTCAAAGAATAAATACTGCTACTAGTAATGATAAGGATATTAATAATACTTAAAATAATAATAATTGAGGATTTTCTCGATCATTCTGGGTTTTTCAGCATCTTCAGTCTTACAAACTTTCATTCATTCATTCACCATAAATAACTTCAAAAAGCTTTATCCTTTATGAAGCCTGTGCTGGATCCAGGATCTGTCCTGAGAACACTGGGTGGGAGCCAGAACTACACCCAGAAATACACACACACACACACACACACACACACACACACATTCCCACCCTATGAGCAATTTAGCATGGCCAACCAACACTGGCATGTTTCTGGGAGGAGGGAAGAAACTCTGAGAAAACCTGTGCAGATATTACGAGAACGTGAAACATCATCCATGGAGAACATGCAAAAGAGATCCACACCAATCTCTGCACTGAACCTGATGATCTGCTTTTATTATAGAAATATATATATTACCTCCTGGGCAACTCGATAAAATTTATTCTTAAAATAAAATAAGATTTAACCTTAAGATTAACCTCTAGCACGACACTAGTGTTGAATATTGATGTGATCCACAGGTATTAATTGGTTTCCAAATTCTAAAGACAACACCAAAGAGGAAGGATAAGACGTTGGAAGTTGATGTTTTTAACCGTATTATGGCAGATTCCATAGATTCTGCTTTGTATTTTTTACTTTTTATTTATTTATTTTATTTTATTTTTTAGCTAGATTGGAAACCACATACGGCGTACTAACGTCGGTACCCATCATTGACGGTTAAAGAGTTTGTAGACGTAGTTAAAAGGTTAGAGCTAAAATTAGTGGTGATATTATTTCAGATTGTAGGCCTTAATGTGTGCCACAAACAAAACCTTCAGGCAGATATCTAAGTTTCATTTAATTCTGTCCAGTGGACGATTTAAGACACACCCACAGATTGACGCTTGCATAAGACCAGCATAATTATATAAAGAATTTAATCTTCTGAACAGCTGTAGATGAATCCTGCTGATGCTATACATAGGCCTATGGAGGGTGTAAGTGATGGAGATGAAGACGAAGCCTCACCCATTGAAAATATGACTGTATTGCATTTGATTGTTCTCCGGATCCAAGTCTGAATGTAACCTTGTGAATATTACTACACAATTAAAGCTCAGCTTCATACCAAGGAGGTGAGTGAGACACAATGCAATGTGATAATAACAAAAGGTTAGATGCTGCTCATCCTCCCTGAGCTACAGGCTTTTGCAGTTCTTTATTTAGGTGTGGAGTGTTTTACATTCCTAAAAAACTTATAGCATGACCTTGCAAGAGTGTTTTAGTGACTCTGTGATTCCAGGAGGTCAGGAGTACCGTCGTTGCAGAGATATTTCACGCGTCATAGTTGGTCTATACAAACAGCATTTGTGGATAGTTGCTTTGACCGTTTCATACGGATTGTATGTGTTTTTATTTGTATTTGTAACCCACCCGATCTACTGGTTTGAGTCCTTCACAGGTCTTAAAACACTTCTACTTTTCTCTTCTCTCTTGTAGGCGATAATTCCCCCAGCACACTTGCCAGAATCAAGCAGCAGGGAAGTTGGACTAACCAGAATATCAAGCAGCAGCCAGGTTAAGGCGTGCACTCTTCAGGTTCAAGGACAACAATTTCCCATCCTTCCTCTGTAGGCATTCTAGAGCAATAAGACTTGACTACACAAATGTGTATCCTCCCACGAAGGCAGCATAGAAATCTTCCTAGGGCATAGAATCAGATATCAATATGACGGAGTTCAAGGACACAACCAACCGCCATCTCAGGCACAAACTTCAAAGTCTGGGTCGCCGTCTGGACGAGCTTGAGGAGGCCACAAATAAGCTACACAAGGCTGAGGATGAGCTACTGGACCTCCAAGACAAAATCATCCAGGCGGAGGGAAGTAACTCATCTTTGCTCGGTGATGTCGAAGCACTTCGAAAAAGAGTTCTTAAAATTGAGGGGAAGGATGAGGAGGTGAGAAAAGCAGAAGACCTTTGCCGATCGTTAAAGGAGAAGCTTGAAGAGGAAGAGAATCTTACTAAGGAGCTTAAATCGGAGATTGAGCGTCTTCAACTCAAAATGAGCGAAATGGAGAAGCTAGAGGAAGCATTTGGGAAGAGCAAATCAGACTGCTCGCAGCTCTGCCTCAGCCTTAACGAGGAAAAGAATCTTACCAAGAAGTTCTCGGCTGAGATAGAGGCCCTGAAGGCCAGAGTAAAGGAAATTGATTCTTCTGAGGCATCTCTGAACCGTGCAGAGCAGGCCCTGACCACAGAGATGGAGAAGCTAAAAGGCCTCACTCAGACATTTGTTATGGAGCGCAAAAAGCTTCTGGAAAAACAGAGAGAAGATGAGAAAATCATTCTCAAATTAACTGAAAAACTTGAACATCAGAAGAGTAAGGTAGGTTTGTTAGACCATAGCTTCAACCAGACCCATGATCTTATAATTGAGGACGACCTCTCGGCAGGCCTCAGTAGCAAACTGGCGCGTAAGAAGAAGCTCTCGCACGATTTGGGCTTGAGAAACAAATCGGAGAATGAGAAAAACAGCCTAGAAGGGCAGGAGGACAACAAGATCAAAGACCTTACACAAGAAGTAGAGCATCTAAAGAGCCGTCTAAAGCTGCTGGAGATGGTAGAAGGGGACCTGAAAAACACAGAATCAAAGAATGCTGAGCTAGAGGAAAAGTTTCAGCAAGAGAGGAGTCGCAACCACGTTCTAATTGACCAACTTGAGCAGCTGAAGGTTCAGCTTTTTAGCAGTAATAACAGTAGTAATGGAAGCCTGATCGTCTCCAGTGCAACAAACGTTCTTGAGAATGGCAAAGCCGAAACAGAGGAAATTAACATACGTGGAGGCTTTAGGCAGGAGAAGAAGGCTAAGGTTTTGGCTGCAACTGAGGCAGTTAACCCAAAGTACAAAAGAAGAGACAATTCACCCCAGCAAATGAAATTTAAGAGTAAAGAGCTCAGCAAGTCAACGGAGAAATCCCCCACCCGGAGGGCACTAAGTCCTGCCCATAGGCCCAAGAAGACTGGAGTGAAAACTGGTGACACTGGGCTAAAAGATGGCAAAGGTGTTGAGGAGAAGCTCGGAAGTCCCTTTCAGGCCACATCCGTTGGATCTTCGAGTGATAAAAAGCCTTCTGTACTTAGCCGTTACCCTCCTGCTGCCAGTGACCAAAAGCCTGGGAAGGTATCGGTTAAACCAGGCAACACCGAAAGCAAAAAAGTAAGTCGAGTTGTGGCCCCAACAGAAAAGAACAGAGTAACTGAAACAGAGTCTTCAGCTCCTCCACAGGAGGTAGCTGCGGTGTCGAGCCTTTCCCAGGCAAATGGGTCTTACACTGCTTACAGATCCCATGTAACGCCATCAGGTTTTGTTGATCATGGATCTGAAGGTCACTCGTCAGCCTCTGAAACAGAATCTGTTGGATCAAAGCGATCAGTGGGTGAGCAAGACACTGCTCATGTATCATCTGTTGTAAGCAGCAGACCAATAGATTCCAAGTTTTCAAGGTACTCACGATTGCAGGATTCTCACTCGGGTGGATCTTCAACAAGGAGTTCTTATGATGAAGAGCAGCACAGGGCACTAATGAGTGGTGGAGAAGGTGAACCTCAGGAACCAATTCAGGTATCCACCGGGATTGAAATCCAACGTGTGTGCAGTCCACGTGAGTCTCTATGCTCTAAGGTACTCATCAAGCCAGCCATCGTAGAGTACGATATGAAGGAAATGATGTCAGGAGGAAGCATAGAACCAACACATAGCAATGAGAAACCAAAAATAGCCACCAAGCCTAGCAAGATGACCAGCAGCATTACTTTCTATCCCAACGACCCCAGCTCTTCTAGGACCAGCAGTCGAAGCAGCAGCGTTTCAAGTGAGCCTCCTGCCAAGGAGCGACACACTTCCACCAGCAATATTGTCATTGTTCCAAACGCTGAGCTCAGAGGCAGCATCACCATCCCCTATGAAATATCCATTCCCAAGAGCGAGATTACTCTAAGGCCAAGTGATGGTGATAATGATGACTCAGATCTTCCAAACGTCTTGGAGACGGCTCATATTGAAACCACTGTTCTGTCCAGAAGCAGTTTAAACTTTCAGTCCCCGGAAATATCCTCTGAGCTGAACAACAGTGAATCTGGTTTTGAGAGCAGTGGAAGCGTTACTACCACCACCACCACTACTACTACAGTCACTAGCCGGAGAAGCCACACCAACGACCACGAAGATAACGTGCCAGAGATGAAAAATGTAACCGTTAGAAGCGCATGGAGGACTCGAGCTGCTGTATCTATGGACCAACTTAGTCCGGGACCAAGACATGATGGTTTGGAGGATGAAACGGAACCCTCAACATGGAGAGCCTACAGAGCTACTACTATCCTGGACACGGACGATAATTTAACGTCTCCCAGTGTCCCCACACGATGTGGAAAGCCAAGCCCGGCCGAGAGATACATGCGGAGGATCAGTACTGGAAATATCGGTCGGGATTCCCTGGAGTTGTCGCGCAGGAGCAAGAACCTGTCCCAGATTGATCAAAGGATTATCTCTCATGAGCCTGTCTGTGCCCAGCAACTGCAACCAAGAATGCGAAAAGAACCTCCTGTAAGTATCCCTTATGCTTTTTCTAAAACATTTACTGTAAAAAGTTTTTTTTTTTTTTGAGGTTTGAATTTAGTAAAACATGCTTTGATGGTGCATAAATTGATTTGATTACCCTAGAGATGGTGTTTGACTTTTTCCATGAACTGTTTGTTTTAGAAGTCTTGCTTCAAAGACTTGCGCCATCTGGCTCTTTTAAATGCCTGTAGTTATTTCATATGCTGAAAATGAGAATAATATACTTCCTAGTACATTTCCCCCTTCTGTTTTGTTTAAATAATTGGCTAGCCATTTGGAGTTTTTGGATATCCTTTTTTTTTTTTTTTAAACAAGGACAAGTATTTTAGTCAAATTCCATTTTCCAAATAAATTTTGCATTTGCACATTTGTGCTTAACAAATGAAAGACAAACAATTCACTGGAATGTTTTGGTACACAATGAACTTTATTGAATATCAGCTCAGCGCAGATATTGGCACAGTTATATTTTCTAAAGCAATGAATAAAAGTGTGTGAATAAAGTATGTTCAGAATATACTGTACAGCGACACTGCAGGTGGAAATAGTGGTGCAAAAAAGTTAAAGTCACTGGACTTTATTTAACTAGTTTTATGATTGATGAAGCTTACAGTACATGTTTTAAAAAAGACTTTTCTAGTCCTAACCCGTAGGACAGTAAACAAACCCTCCATGCATCAAGTCTGCCAAAATAAACATATCAATATTAATCAAGTTTGCATAATTTTTTTTTTATTTTTTATTTTTTTGTGATCCTGTGTTAATGTCACATCAGAACAAATACACGCAGGTATGACTTTGCTGAGTTAAGGCTCTAGCCCTAACCCTATACTTTACCCTTCAACATAAAGGACAAATTTGAATACGAGCTCACTTATTGGAAAAATATATTAAATAATATATTTGTAGATCATATTTAAGCACATAAATATCACACACGAGGGAGTGCTGCTGTGCTGGTTATCATTATTAATACGGTTATATCACTTTTATACAACAGTTCCACAAACACCATTTGTTATCAGTAGTTTATGATCGATTGTTTATTTAACCAGTTATTTTGCTCCGCCCACACACATCCTTCTGCGCCTGGCGGAACTAACTAGCCGCGACTGGCAAAGCTGACCAAAAATGTATGTAATGTATGTAACAGAGATAAAATTAGTTTTAAATTCTTAGCGGTATATAAGAGAATAAACCATGGCGGCGGTGGTGGACAGTCCTGAGAAACTCACCAGACTGACTTTACATTTCCACTTATTCCACTTTAGAATATCAGCCCCGTTAACTTCCCGGTTCCAGGGTTGAATTAGGGGGGAAGAAAATGAAAGCTAGAGCGCTACATAGGGTGTACAATCCCTTGTGCCACACACCAAGTAGTGCCCTTGATCAGGGCTTAGAGAGGGATTTGGGATTCAGCCTTGTGTTAGAAGCTAGTTAGCATTTATCATTTATTATTGGGATTTATTTAAGCTATGAAATTTTTTCAGCTAGGTGTCTAAGGTTTTTTTTGATGTTGTTAATCGTGACTTATTTAGGGCGCTAGATTAAACTGCTGTGTTGGCTGATTTTATGTAACTATAACAACAACTATAAGTGACATGATGTAGAGGCTAAAACAAAATGCTCCACTGCACCTGAATTTGGTATGAAAACACAAGTTTAAGTTAAACTGTAGTTTTTGTCAACACTATATTCCAGTTCTAATAAATAAAAATGAAAAATACAGAAGCGTTTATGATCTCTCAGCTCCGTTCTACTTTGAAACACGCGTCACTTTTAGTACCTAAATTTCCACGCGCATGTGCTATCTGCCTTGTCCGACGTTGTAACTCTGTCACGGGGCCAAAATATTCAAAATGCAGCGAACACGAGCAGAGCAGAAACACAAAAAAGAGAAAGAGAGAGGGTTAAAAACATTTCTGGGAGAGTCCAAAATTCTGGGGGGAAAAAAAATGCCAAGAGGAACTACAGATTCGGCTTTGTGCTCCTGCTGAAGCTTATGGAGAAAATACAGCCTGCCAAAGTGGTATGCCTCTTCGGATACACAGTAATTGTAGACCAGCAGTGTGTTCAGTTTAAACTAAATGGAGCCAGACATTTGTGTTCTTCATCAAGCTTGAAAAATTTGGGTTGGTTTTAGAGGCTTTTCCTCCCCCCCCCCCCCCCCCCC
>QMIH01000321.1:793632-855207 GCA_003987875.1 Clarias batrachus
AACATACAAGTGCAACCTAACTTGGTGAATGAAATCTTTTGTTACTGTGCTTAAGTACGTATTTGACATATTTGTAGTTTGTGATCAGTTTCATTAGATGTGTTTAACTTTTACTCCACTACATCGTGGAGCAAATATCTGGACTTATACTTCAGTGCATTTCTGCGTTTTGTTACATAACCACAGTGGTGTGTAATATTCACCTCCTGGCAATATGTGTAATATAGGAATATGTATAAAATTGCTTAATTTGCTGTTTAATTGAAAACGCGTCCTTTGTTTTGTTAATTGCGGCGTCATATTATGTTAATTGTGTTTCATTAAAATGTCTGAAATGTTCGAAATATTTTCATGTTTCCTTGTGATACAATTTCTTAACGAGTGTATTTTGCATTTTTATTTTATTTAGATTTTGACCTCATCTTTGTATTCAGCTGCATTCATTTTATTGTATTACTTTGTATGATTTATTTGAATTGAAGTGCATTATTGTACTTCACTGATTCAACACTTGTGATGTATATAAAGACGTGCTCTGTATAGAAGCTGTAACGCTTTGCCGTTTGAGTGACAATATGCAAATGAACACAGACTTATTATTATTAGTAGTAGTAGAAAATTCCTAAATTATGGTTGCCAGGTATTAGAAAAAAAAACTCCCAAAATGAGTTGAAAATAGCCAGAAGGACGAGAGAGATATGGTATTGCCTCTCTTCTTTTCTCATTCTTTTTTTGGATTTTTCCCCGATTTTCTCCCTAATTTAGTCGTGTCCAATTCCTCCCCGTCACTAGGGGGCTCCACGATAAGGCTGCTACTACCACTCAGTCGGGGGGGGGCGAAGACTATCACATACTGACTATCGCCTCCGAACCACGTGACGCCAGCCGACCGCATCTTTTCGAACTGCTCACTCGCGCACCGTTGGGGGCGGAGTAACACACTCGGAGGACAGCGCTATCCGCTCGCATGAGCTCACAGACGCCCCTGATTGGCTGTAGAGCCGTGATTAATGTGGGAGGAGCACTAAGTACCTCTCATCCCTCCCCTCTGAGAGAGCTCGGCCAATCAGCTCTCTCTAGACCTCCGGCTGCGAGAGGTTACAGCATCACCCGGGAATCGAACTCGCGATAGGACGAGCACTTTACCACTGCGCCACTCGAAGGCTTCTTAAACTTTATTGAGAGTAAATCATACTGTTGTTGTAATGAAAAGCTGCACCACGTTTAGATTAGCGGCAACACGGCGATGTGTCTTCGT
Source organism: Clarias batrachus (assembly GCA_003987875.1). Lineage (NCBI taxonomy): Eukaryota > Metazoa > Chordata > Actinopteri > Siluriformes > Clariidae > Clarias > Clarias batrachus. The sequence goes on from QMIH01000321.1 coordinate 794,891, forward strand.
ACGAGATTCCAACAGAACGTCCAGGGATCCTGAAACAAACATAAATCTGATGGAGTATTATTAGTTATTAGACAGCTATTGTCATCAGCTGTGAATGAGAGTTCTCTCTCACACACACTCACACACACACACACACACACACACACACACACACACACAATTTGGGAAAGACAACGCTGTTATGAAACATGGTTAGCTTTATCGGTCAGATTAGATAAACGATGGCGCGCTTGCCGGAAAGTTCCACCGACGCCTGTTTCGGAGATTCTGCAAAACTGTTGTTATAATTTGTGATTGATTTTTCTTTTGTCTGCTGTCCTTTCTCCTCGTCTCTCGGACTCCACGAAAAGAACAGATCACATCCACTTCCATTTCCAATCCAGATATGAAACAATACCTCCGGATAGCAGACGGTCTGGTTATGAGGTCCAGGACGTTAGATAGTGCGGTGATGGTCTGTAACGAGGTTGACGCTCGGATGGATCTCATCCAGAACAGCACAGTCCTCTGTCCGAGCCAGCTTCAGTCATTTCCTGCTCCCAGTCCTTCCTGTGTCAGACAGGAAGTTGCCCGGGTTGCGCCTGCCCGTTTGGCAGGCGCTGCATCGTAACCGGTTTCCTGTGCCCCGTCTCCCCCTCGCATTTTCCCATCGCATTAGCCACGGGGCCTATTATGTGCGATAATTGTAGATCCGCATCCAGAGCGAGAGCCAGTAGAGAGCCTGGCACACACTGGTTCCTTCTGTAAATCACTGGGTTGGCTGTGGATCATGGGCTAGGTTCTTTTGGTTCTTTTTTTTTTTTTAAAGCCCAGCTTATTATTATAGAGTTATTTAGCTTCAAGTATTTTCCAGGGAGTCGAAATATTACGTTTCCTCAGATTTGATCTGCCAAACAGACTAATAAGTATGAAAGCGTCTTAAATGACTTGGTAGAGATGATCCGCGCTCGGTGTGTTTTAGGGACACGGTCATGTATGGACATCGGGTATTGGGTACTGAGGTACTTGGGTACCAAATTATTGTTCCTCTAGATTCATTTTAGTGTTGAACAGAATGCAGCACGTCATGTTTGTTTGTTTTTTTTTTGTGCAGGCTGGCGATGAGGGCGAGCCGCCAGCGAGCTCATGGAGGAGGCAGTCGGCAGGTGAGGTGAACTCGTCCGAGCGGCTCAGAGGTCGCGGCGTGTTGACCGGCAAGGCGGGCGTCGGAGACGGGAGTCGCCCCTGGACCGGCCGGCATCATGACAACTGACCCTGTGCTCCACTGCTCTTCCACACAGGTGTGTGTGTGTGTGTGTGTGTGTGTCAATATTTTTACACTTTCTGTCGAAAGCCGATTTCTTTTCAGCATTGCCGCGTCTCATCCCAGACACAGAGTGACATCTGGGATAGAAAATGGGAACTAGTATTGTTTCCTTTGCTGCCAAATGTAATATAATGAAGGAACGGAGCAATTTAACACGATGCTACGTGACCAAGATGACGAACATTGAATTGAAATCGGATTCTAGCACCAGAGCTTACAAAATAGCACTCGATCCAGTAAAAAATGTTACACTTTTTTTTTTTTTTTTTTTTATATTGTATTTCATTTATAATATAACCGTAACTACGTAATGAAGCCGTGTGAACGTAATTAAATCGAGGTGATGAAACCAGAATGTGTGTCCTGTAAGGACGATGTAACTCCACTTATCCTTCAAACCATCTGCACATTTTATTTATTTCAAAGGTTTTTTGAATTGCTCTCGCTGCTCGTTCTGCGCAGGTCCCTTGTGAGGCGTCGGTCTCGTGTGTTTAGGCTCCGCTGCATCTCAATCCTCAGACATCTCCAAGCTGCACGTGAACTCCCCTATAGCTCCCCCCGCCCTGACCCGACCCGACCCGACCCTGACCTCGCCCACAGCTGCCCTCGTGTGTCCCCGCGACTGGACGCATGTTCGAACAGAGGGAAGGGGAAACGGAGGAACAGGGGGAAGTGCTGCTGAGATTCGGCACAGTTTAGGGGCGGATCCCGGGATCGTCTCTACTCTGGAAGTGACGCCGCACACCTGAGATTTGGGACGACATGTTACAGCCGGGAGCATCCTGTTTCTCAACTTGCAACTTTTTTTTTTTTTTTTCTTTTGTTCATGATCAGGAATTTTGTCGGATTCTTGCACATCCCAGGATCAGCACGCGAACGCACAGCTTTGCACACGGGGAAGAAGAAGAAGAAGAATCCCTGTTCATGCTCACGAGTGTTCTTTTATGTCTGTGCGTAAATGTCGTCATCTTTTGTCTCAGCCTTTAAAGTGCCAAAGTGTCCCTTTTTTATGTTTCTTTCATTTTCCTCTTTTAATCCTCTGTCTTTTACGGTGTCACTGGTTATGAAATTGCACATCAGAAAATGGCAACCAGCATTAAATGCATATATATATATATATTTTTTTTTCTTTCGAAGACAAGCTGCTTCTCAAACAGCGCAGGAGAACAGAGCGGGATCACGGTCCAATCATCAGTATGTAGATAAATATATGTGTAAAGAACTGGGTGGTTTGGATGCTCAGAGTGGAACTTGTGGAAAACACACACACACACACACACTTGCACGCTTTGCACAGACAGGAACAAGGCATAAAGAGAAAGTGGCGTGGTGGTTTTATTCCCAGGACCCAGAGGCTGAAAGCGACCGAGTCACTTTGCTCCCATGGTGCATTGCTGCGGGAACGGGACAGCACTTCGGCACCACGAATAGAAACATCATCTGCATCTCCGTGCGCTACCTTCGTGTTGCAGTGATGTCACAAGCCACCAACTCCGACTGGATAACGAGGGCGTCTGATGTTACAGCAGCGACTGCGATTGGACGGAGCGTGTACTCTGAAAATGATCAGGTTCTGCCTTAGATGATGATTTTTATTTCTTTTCTTGATTTTTTTTATTTTTTTGAAACATACCGAAATGCTGTTATGAACATGCAACACAGAAAGCGATGGGTCCACTGTCCTCTAGTCCCTGGAAAGTCTGTCCATATTTCACTGTATTCATGGAGTCTGTCTGTCTGTAACAAATCCGTCTGTGCCGTCCTGCCCTGCTGTGTGTGTGTGTGTGTGTAGAACTGGTTTCTTTGTCCTACTCGAGTTCTTAGCGTCGTGCCGTCACGGCCAGAGTTTCCCATTCCAGATCCGTCCGCTTCTGCTGTTCTCGCGTAGATAGACGGGCTTCGTCTAGACGTCTCGTCTGAGCGCTTGTTGCACTTGAAATAATTAGTAAAGAAAGTTACATTTCCAGATCGAGTATGTCGCTGATGGAATAGAGAAGTGATGCGTCTTTTGAAATGTTTTGCTCAGATTGAATCAACCACTAAATTTTCTAAAAGAGAGAACAAAAAACGTGTGTGTGTGAGAGCGAGTGGCGGGAGAGATTGACTGCTTTTAAGATATTGTGCATTATGTTTGACTCAGCAGTCAAAACAATCCTTTTACCCGACCAATAGTTTTATCTAAAACAAGCTTTTTTTTATTTTTATTTTTATTTTATTTTATTCAACAGGCCCGACTGACTCCACTGTGGTATATTAGCCCCATTCACCCCCGTCACTCCAATCCCCAACCTGTCCGCCCCCCAACAATAAACACCAACACTCGCCACTGTCCTCATGGTCATTTTATCGGCTGCTGAAATGTAAAATGACGATGCGGTGGACGAAACTGTGCCACCAGATGCAGCTGGTTGTATTAATTGCGGCGCGATATCATTTTTGCTCGTTTTTGTTTTGGGTAAAATGTGCAACGTTTGGGAACCGGGATCATGGCTACTTACGCCGCTGACGTCACCTTGTCATGTGCGTTCTGGTCGGTGCGGCTCGGAGCCGGATAGGATCGAGTGCATCGACTAAAAATAAATAAATAGAAGTTTTAATAAATAAATAAATAAATGAGCTACGTAAACTTGAGCATGGCTTTAAAATAGTGCGTATGGAACATAACAAGTGCACTGCGGTAACAGCGCAAACCTGTCTTGCCGTCTTCATGACTCTTGGAGTATTCGTGCGGTTTGGCATGAAATGTGTTATGTTAGAGAGCGCTGGAGTGAAACGGTGTCCTAAAGCTCTAGCCGATCATCTCGTTTACTCTCGTGGCTCCAGGAAACGCCAACTCGGTTTTATTTTTGCACTAAAATAAGATTTTCTTTTCTCCCATGAAAAATATTTCTGATTAACGCAAACAAACAAACAAAAAAAGGTTTCCTGCTAATTTAAAATTTTAAGTCTACAAAAAATAATAATGAATAAAACTACAAACATTCGGTAGTGCAACTTTACACTCAGTGCTCCGGTATTTTACGAAAAAAAATATTCTGCTTAATTTACAAATATGAAAACATGACATCAGCTGTTCAGAGGAGATTATTGTGTATTTTGAAAGACTTCAGAGAGAAATAACCATCAGGACCACCGTACGCATGTGGGGCTGCACGGCTTGATTTTTAAAACTCGTGGCGATTTAAACTGCAATATGTAACTATTAAATGTACTTTGGTGTGCACATGTGTTTTTATCAAGACTAACGGCAAATAAAGGCACGAATGATCTCATTTAAATTAACATTTCCTTAACATATTAAACTCTATATAAATTCCAAACCCCGTGTTTTTTTATTTGGTTTAATTGGATCAACGGGTCAATTTTTAATTCAGAAACAATTTACACTTAGTGATTTAGAAACATTTGCACCAGACGGAGGGTCAGAAATCGACAAATCCTCTACTTGAATAAAACTCTGCGTAAAATATGACTCAAGTAGAAGTTCTCCAGTTACATTTCTACTTGATTAAAAGTGTGGACGTTCTCACCTTTACGGTTATTTACTGTAAGAATCTGACGTACTGAGCTTGTTTTAGCCTTTACACCAGGTTTTAACACTCTCTCTGTCTCTCAGGCAATTCACACCCTTACACAAAACACCCAGCAGGGGGCGATATTCCGGTCTAGATACTACCGGCAACTGTCGTTATTTAACGCAAGGCCGTGCAGAAACGCAGAGAAGTAAAAGTACAGATATTTCCTCTATGATGCAGTGGAGTTAAACAACAAGAATCCTGTAATGAAGCTACTCAAGTAAAGTAGCGAAGTTAAATTGACTTGGTCACTTCCATCTGTGAAAATATCCCAAATACAAACCGTTTCCAACTTCTGCAAATACGAGCATTTTTAAGATTGGTGCAGTGCTGCCCCCTACTGGACTGGAGGGCGACGCCGATTATCATCACTTTGTACGCGACATTTAAGCAACTAGTAACTTTTAAAACTTCAACGAGTGTAAATACATCTGCTTAAGACAAATCAAAAATCGCAATGTTCAAGAATCGAATCGAATCGAATCGATGGTCTACCTGAGATTCAGAGCTCTGCGGTAGACATGAAGAAATCTTCAGCCGTCATGCTTCTAGTTAGTCACGTCACCGCTGATCCGCATTCACACCATGTTGAATACAAAAAAAAAAAGAAAGAAAGTAATTTTTTTTTTTTAGTTCCTTTGAAATATCAACAACAAAACTATTGAAAAAAAAAATTGCAGTGGACATGGACCAGCGTCCCTCAGCTCTCTAGTCTTCTGCATTTGTTCTGGAAGCTAGTTATCAAAGCTTGAACCTTCAAAAAGAGATCCTGTTGTAGCTTGTTGCAGGTAATTAAAAGGCGTTTATGTAAAGTATAAACCTCGACCCAGGGACGAGAAACGGGCCATTGTTTGGCATTTCTGTCGATTTTCATAGGTTTTTTTTTTTTTTCTCCGTTGTTTTCTCTCTCCATGAACAACTCCACACTGAAAACGGAACAGACTGAAGAGAAGCAGCTTTTGTTTATTTCGCATGAGAATCGAGACGAGACAAAATCGAAACGCTTTAATACGACGCAGCACTGCAAAGCAAAAAATAACCACTTTAGATTGTCTGATTTTAATCCATAAAAATATTCCTAGGTATGATATAAAATATTGGCACTCAGTCATGTTCATCATTTTTTTTCCTGGATCTGTAGGATGTTGTTTGTAAAACTGGACCTGGAGTTTTTGTTCGACTCGCGCACGCTCTCTCTGTCTCTCTCTCTGTCTCTCTCTCTGTCTCCGTCTCTCTCTCCGTGTCTTCACTATAAACGTTGTATGATCTCCAGACATTACCTTTTCATGACCATAAACTGTCTCCAGTCAAAACGCCTCATTAAAAGACTAACGATACGAGCAATAACAAATCCAGGCGCAATCATTTAAATAAAGAAAAAAAAAAAAGTTTCATTAATTTGAAAAGTCCTCCTTTTTGGTCAGACGTGTTCAGTTGTGTTTGTGTAACTTATAAACTCTCGTAGTCTGTAAAGTTCATGCTGAAACACTTTTTTTTACTTTCATTTTTCTTTTGTTGTTTATTTGCTCTTAACCACATCAATTGCACTCCATTGGTTTCCTTCTCAGTGGGAAAAAAAAAAAAAAAAAATTGACACGTATTTGGTTTTTCAGCGAATGTACAGCCGGAGAGTATACTGTATGTGTATATATTTGTAAAGATTTCTTTTTCAGCCCAAAATAAAGTTTCTCATTTCTACCATTTGGAGGAGAGAGAAGAACTAAACGTTCGCCAAAGTGCTGAATGTGTATCTTTTGCTTTGTGCCTTTATCATTCCAGTGTCTTTATGCTTTTTTTTAAACATGCAAAATGGCCTGATGTGTGTTAACACGAGTTCAATACTTCATTCTGAATTTTTCCTCTTTTTCATGGTCTCCTATATTTTTGTCTACCAGAGTTTTTGTTTGTTTGTTTTTTTCAATTTGTTTGGGTTTTTTTTTTTTTTTTTTAGGAGAAAGATCCTTATTTTGGATTCTTGTGTTGGAAAAACGTATTTAAAATATCTTGTAATTTTGTAAAGTTGGCCTTTAATTTTATTCCCTTTTAATTTTATCATCTTTTTTTATTATTTCACTTGTTTGTATCTTTCCACTGTACGCTCCTGGAGAGTTTTTTTTTTTGTGCTGTCTTTTTTCATGTTTTAAATATGACATTATTTTGTTTCTCTATCTGTATATCTATCTTTGCCAGTAAGAAGTAACGCAAATCCACTATTGTTCATCATTCTGCAGTTATTACGTAGATATGTTGTAGATCATAATGCTTAAAATGTCTCTTGTAGGTGCATTGGGTTCAGGTTCATAACTGCTGTTCCTCACTCCGACCTCCCGAACTCGCCAGTGTCTTCTTTATATGTTGCCAAAGATAGACAGACCTAGACCGTCCTGGGTCTTAGATACACACACGCGCACACACACACAGAGATATATATACACTCCTCACATCTAATACAGTAGGTGTAAAAATAACCTTGAGTACAGTCTCGCACACACACACACCATTTATGAGTCTGTACATTCAACCATGGGAGGCATTTATTTTATATCTTTGCTAGAGCAGTGTCTGTGAGTGGTGTGTGAGAGAGCAAGACACACACACAGGGCAGGGCCTCTGCTGTTCCTAATCTATTTTAGCATCCAACTTTTTGTGCATGTTTAAGCTAAGCGCATTGTGCATGTTGTTAGAGAGCTCTCCTCCGGCTGCCGAGTCGACAGCAGATCATGTATTCCAGTTAAGTAATAAAACATGTGTGTAACATGAGCCAACATCTGGTTTGTGGTTATTTGTGTGTGTTTTTTTTTTTTTTTTGGTTGTTGTTTTTGTATTTGCTTTCAAAAATGTCTGGGCATCTCGCCTCAGCTCGCCTCACTCCGCTCCAGAATGTTCAGGACCCATGTTTCATCGTTCTTATGTAACACATTAGCCAAGACACTCCAACATCTCCATTGTGTTACAGCTTTGTGTGTGTGTACACGCGTGTGTGTATGATGTGCTCGAGTGGCATTCGTGAGCGAAAACTACAGGTTCTATAAAAGGGATCTGACGAAGGTATGGAAGTGAAATCATTTCATTTATAAAGTCTTGACAAATCACAAAATATTTATTCACACATTCATTCATGTTCACTAACCGCTTCATCCTGGTCTCCTGCTCATTCATGCTCTCAGTGGAGTTCATCCCACTACGGAACACTATAGCCGCAGTACTCGTTCACATCTACGAGCAATTTATCCCAGCCGGTCCATTTCCTGGAAGGAAACTCCGAAAACAGACAAAGATATGATCGTGACTACAGAATGAACAAGGATAAACACCCGAACAGGGTTTTCCTCTCTGGTCGACACCTGAACTCTACTCTTTGATGTTTGGATGTCAATATCAACAAAGTTTATCTAAAGGACAACCTACAGTTCTGAGATGTGCCAAAATATGCAGTTCCTCAAATGTCCACTGGGGGCCTGTTCCAAAAGTGAGTCAATCCCCATGTTAAAACTTTACAAGAGAAATAAACAAGTTTACAGCCTGGTACGGGTGGAGGGGTGGATTTATATAAGTTATCAGTTAAAATTATATTAAGCCATAAAATGAGGTATAATTAGGGGCGTGGCTGATTTGAGTGACCGCTGCAGGTGTCAAACCGCTAACTGTCTGTGATGCATCACTTTAGCTAACCAGCTAATCTCAGTAATTTAAGAAACGTAGGAGTTGATGCGGGGTACCGGGTCGGGTGTGAAGGACTGAGATCAACCAAACGCAGAGTAACCTTAGCATATAAATTAGCATTAGCCACCGTAAAATATTAGCTAAGCTAGCTAGCATGTGGTAATTGGACTAAGTAGGCGTGTTCTATTCAGCAGCTAGGTGCTTTTGTCTCCGCCCATTTATGAATGCAGGGATTTAGGCGGAGTTAGCTCCTGCCAAGAATTCACGCTCTTCAGAAATCCTCTGGGTGACGTCATGCAGGGTTTGTCCAGAACTTACACCAGATCTAGTCTAAGGGTTTATTTAACGTTTGTTTACTAACCTGCTACCACAAAATAACCCTCGATTAAATCAGCTAATGACCGGATTTTGTCTCATTGTTTTGTAGCTCGCTATTGTAAACAAACCTGATTCTTTAGCTAGTATTAGTGCAAATAAGCATAATGTTGGAAAACAAGCAATAAATAAAAAAAAAGAAGATATGTTTAGTTGTTAATTTGATTCTAGCCTTGCTGTTGATTTATAATGAAAGAGCAGATATTTTATGTATAATGCAAATATAATAAACATCAAAGCTTATTTAAACAATTTCAAAACATCCATCAAAACACTTTCTTTCCTGGTTAAGCCTTGTGCTTGAATGACAAATACATTAAAGACCCCCCTAATATGCAAAATTCACTTTTTTGTCATTTTTGACCAGGATGTGGAAAAGAATGGGAGGGGAAAATAAACATTCTCTGTTTTTTGTCCTTTTTTCCATTGCCTTGAGTTTAAACAAGACAATTAGATTTATTTTTATCTCTTTTATTCTAATGACTGATTTCAATTGTATAGCATTTTGCACAATAGATGCAGTCAGAAAGGCAGTTTTAAAGAAATCCAGATGTCCAGTAGATACAGATCCCTAATTAACAGGCCGGAATTTTCCTCGCCACATGATCATAACGATTGTGTCCTGAAGTTTTTGAAGTCTTTATTTCACGTCCTATCTTTGTGTACTGAAGCACTTTGAAGTCTTGGCCCAGTTTGGACCTTTCTTTAATAAAAATAAATAAATAAATAAATAAAAAATTGAAGACTTTAGTTATGATTATTCAACATGCATTATTTTCAGTCACTGGCGAGTTTTTCCTCATGGTGTTTCTCGCTGACGATTAAATCAATTCAATTCAATTTCAATTCAATTTTATTTCTATAGCGCTTTTAACAATGGACATTGTCTCAAAGCAGCTTCACAGAAAAAATCACTTTGCAATATATCTATAGATCAATAACAAGGAAAATGCTAAAATTAAAACTCGTAAACCACATTACTCGCAATCCGAGGTTCCACTGTTTTTATACACTGTATATCTAACTAAATAGTAGATATTTCTAATATTAGACACACTAAGACTTTATTATACTGATATCCATTAGATTCAATCTGATATTGAAACAAAGCAGAGCAGCACGGTGGTGTAGTGGTTAGCACGGTGATCTCCAGGGTCAAAGGTTAGCTTCGTGCCGCCGGTCTGTGCGTCAGAGTTTGCATGTTCTTGTGCTTGATGGGTTTCTTCTGGGTAATCTGCTTTCCTACCACAGTCTCCCTTGGTGACCCTTAGCCCCAAACATGCAAGTATTAGACAAGGGATAGATGTTTTTGTGGGGAACAAGATCTCACTCTTTCTCACACACACACACACACACATCTATGTCATGCAGAAATGACATATTATATTATATTTCATATTATATACTATGTATATACTCAATAATTCTTCTTTTCTGTACTTCTCACAATAAAACTGCATCACTGACATTGTGCTCTCACACTGTGTTCACCAGTTTTTATTTTAATTAATGTACTACAAAACAAGATCTTGGTTACCATGTAGTTTTTAAAACATGCAAAAAGAAGAATTAAGAACTTCATGAAGATCACAATTTGTTGGAGAGGGAACATTAGTAGTGGGATTCTCCGCAACCTGCACCCATGTAAAAGTTGTTACTGGTCTTAAGTGGTATTTTTCAGGCTCGTTTCAGCTAGATATATACATTTCCATCCACTTTTACCCAAGATCCTAGAGGGAGTCCCAAAAGTCTCCATTTGTACAGAAAAAAGACTTCCAGAATTTTTCATACACAGTTTAGATTATGATTCTGGGCTCACTGGTGGATTCGTTTCCTCCACTCTGTGGTTTCATCAGCACAGACCAGGTTAAATTCCCAGGCAGGGTAACCGTAGGTCGCACAAGTCAGTTCTAGAAGCTTCCCATCCCTGCAACCACACTTAAAGCACGGATGACGGGCTTCTGCGCAATTTCTACTTCACTGGATGAAGGTGGATGAATTTAAGAATCACGGAAGCATCAATCAGAATACTAGGAGGCATCTCATGCGACAAAAGATCAAGCTTTCCCACTGGGGGAAGTGTGTTAAAAGACAACTTGGCCAAGGAAAAGGACAGTTTGTGCACCAACATCTGTTCTTGTATGTGTAAGACCTGCATCATCATCTACAGATGGTGGGTGTGCATGAGGTAACGTCTAGGTATGCAGTGTGTGTGAATGTGTATGTGCGTTGGCGTGAGAGTTCTTCTGCGCTCCGTCTGCGTTTGCCCATCTGTGTACATCAGCACGTGATGAAGGTACACACCTCCGAGAGACATTTCTTTAATTTGGACACCTTTTAGGGCTCTTGTAAAGACAGCAGGTGTGTGAAAAGGTGTTTAAACTGCATGTGTGTGTGTGTGTGTGTGTGTGTGTGTGTGTGTGTGTGTAAAATCGAAGACTATAAATAGCAGTTGTTACTGAACACCTTAGACAAAAAAAAAAAAAAACACACACGCACACAATGACTCTGCATTTCTTTTCTTCCATTTAATAACAAATTCTGACAAAATATAAAACCTAAACTGTAATGACAATTATTATCAAAAACAAAAACACGTTCAAACTAGCTGATTCAATTTCTTGAAAAAGCATCAACAACTTTTCATATTTCAACAAAGATTTAAAATAACAAAATTCATTTCAAGCTATTTTTTTCTCCATTCTTAACTAAATAGTTCATAAAGATCAGGAACAACAGCAGAAGCAATGACGCGTTCACATGAATTTGGGCGTTTCTTTATCTTTTTCTCTGCATCTACATAAAAAAAAAAAAAGAAAAAGAAAAAGAAAAATAGAACGTAGAAGTGGGTAAAGTCAGTGCAAAGGTTTTTTTCCGATTCGGATTCCAGTCCGTTGGTTGTGTTTCTGAACGTCTCGTATCCTGTTTTAATGCTGATGAACTGAACCTTGCGTGTTTTGTCTCTGACTGGAGAAGACGTTGGTCCTGGAGAAACGCCTGCCAGTTCAGACGGATCTACTGCGACGACGAGCTTCAGGAATCCCGCAGATTCCGACGGGGAATCTTTGCAAAACCTTGTTTTAAATTTGTGGTGTATCCAGTCCACAAGATAGTGTGCATGTATTCTGTTTTAGAGAGCGTGTGTGTGTGTGTGTGTGTGTTCTAGAGATGGGTGTGTTCACCAGGAAGTCCACTAGCTGTACTTTTAATTCTCAGTCAAACAGATCACGGTGGCGTGTGTGTGTGTGTGTGTGTGTGTGTGTGTGTGTGTGTGTTTGCCGAGTTCAAGCTGCAGCATGTATTTATGTGCATGTTTGTGTGCTTTGCAGTTTGTCCAGGAACGAGCTGTAAAGCACACAAACGAACGAGGGAACAATTATTCCTGAAAACTCGCGGTAAATTCCAGGAAATTCTCAGAAGTGAAACGCGGCGGCTCCTCCTGCGATGACGCTTTTCCAGCGCTGATCATCAGGAAGAGGTAGAGCTTCCTTTAAACTCCAGCTTCCTTTTGGAGACCAGTAATTAGCAAACACACACACACACACACACACACACTTTCTGAAGGTTCAATAAAGATGATGGATTCCATACTTTCTCACTTCTGTTTATTCTTTCTTCTCCTCTTTCTTCCTTTGTCCTTAAACACTCTGTTGGATAGTGTGGGGTGGTTCAGCTCTGGGCTATAGGTGTGTGTGTGTGTGTCGGGATCTATGTAAACTGGACAAGAGGTTGTATACACATGAGCTCCTACATGCTGGACGAGACTTGTGTGTGTGTGTGTGTGTGTGTGTGTGTGTGTGTGTGTATATATATATATTACACGTATGTGTGTGTCTACACACTGGGAGAGGGCTGGGGGTTGGCAGCGGGCGTGTTCTGCCGCGGCACTGTGTACATGGCGCCTAGGAATTGATCGGCGATGCGTCCTGCCTCCCTGAGGCCGCTCAGCAGAGCTCCGTGTACCGTCGCCGGATAGTTCCGGATCGTGTGCTCTCCGGCGAAGAAGAGACGAGGAACGGGCTGCAGAGCACACAAACATACAATTGAAACCACACACACACACTCGCTCACACATACAGTATACACTACCATAAATAGGCAACGGACTCCAGCTCATGCGTTCATTATTGCCTGGTTACATCATTCACGAGACTTTACATCTCACTACCTAAGAATGAAAATATTAAGAAGTTCTGTCGAGGTGAAGTCCTGCAACAAGCCTTTACTTGTCCATGTTTAATTTCATAACATTCCCAACCCAAAACAGACCAATTACGTACCCTTTCCATTCAGAGCAAGTGTGTGTGTGCGCGCATGCTAAAAATATAATTCTAGCGTTTAAACCAAATTGTTACGGTGATGGAAAACAATCGTTACACACTTACTCTCTTGTTTGCTGCTGCATTACAAAAATAACTAGAAATAAATCAGTAAAGCTGGCCTACAGTTCTCGCCCCTTTTTTTTTTCTTAACGATAAACAGTTCAATAAATCATAATTCAAATCCAGTTTAGCAGCTTTATGATTTGATTCCGATCCGATCCAATATGACCGCGTTAACCTAGACCTAATCATGACTGTACAAAGCTGCTTTGATGACTGCATTATAGAAGTATGATCTGAGAACAGAGCGCTCTGTGTGTGTGTGTGTGTGTGTGTGTGAGTGAGAGAGAGAGAGAACACTGTGAGAGTCTCACCTGTGAGGCCCCGGGTATGGCAGGTCCCGGCGTGATCGGCTGAGCCATGAGGTCATAGTCGTTGCCGGAGGACCCGGCCGCCACGTAAGAGTACGAGCCACGAGCCCAGGGGTCTGCGCGCCATCGCGTCACCACCGTCTCCTTCGGCTGCCATGGCAACACACAAAAACCTCATATCAATTACACGGTTATTCTTGGAACAGATCCAAAGTACCCGTGTGCGTGTGTACGTGTGTGTGTGTGTGTGTGTGTGTATATGAATGGTGCAGCTGGCTATTTTGCTCTCCTGAGCCTATTATGCTGGCTCGGACATTTCCTTTCTTTCTGCTGTGAGATCAGCCAGCAATAAAGCCTGAGGCACGGAGAGATTCTCTACACTTTAAATATAAATCTGTATAAAATAAAATAAAAATGTTTTGTCTGTATATTGGACTTTCTAGGATATCTTTATGTTTCACACACTGGAGGACCAGAAAAATTTCAGTCTGTCGCTCTGTCTGTACATCTGTATGTTTGTCGCAGCATCACGCCAAATCGTCTGCTCAGAATTTAATGAGACTTCTGCAGCACTTAGATCTCAGTCTGAAGTTTAATCTGCACTAACAGTGAAATCTAAATGTTGAGTAAAAGTGATGTTCTGAACAGTTCTGTGTGGGATTTAATCATCTACTTTAAAATAATCTACTAATGCGCTACTGTCTCAATGTAAACAAACACCTGCAGCAATAGATATTAATGAGAAAAGATAAAGTGAATATTTTGACTGGGATTAGTTCATATTTTCACTTTGGCTGAAATAACAGGGCTGAAGTGGTAGAAGTGAATTTGAACACGCTGGAGTGGTTTTAAGACAAAACTTCATCTTTATCTGATCGACTTTTTCCATTTCTCATCTGTGATTCTCTCTCCGATTACCGAACAGCGAGTGTGTTTGTCTGAGCACCAAAGAAGTACAACTGAGTGTAAACAAGGCGTCAGATACTCAACCTTACAGAATGTGATTTCTGTGTATTAATAACTTAGACAGAGAGTTCTGCTGTACAGAGAGACACACAGACATGGACGTGGACTTCAACCTCAAATAATCATAATAATCATCATAATAATAATAATAATAATAATATCACTGATTACATTAAAAGATCAGCAGATTATTTTGAGCTATTTCCACAAACTCTTTAACCGTCACTGATGAGTACTTGCGCTAGTAAACTGTAAATCTATCCAAACATCTTTCTTCATGAAATTCTGGATGTTTATGGTATATACAGTACATGATCATTTGCAGCCCACGTCAACGTTGCTCACCTGAGGAACCGCACTACTCCCGAAGATTCCCTTGAGGATTGCTAGGCAACGGCCCACGATGACATCGTCGCTGATGTTCTCCATGATACCTGCAGCTTCTCCGGCCATCAGCGCCAGCAGGATTGGGGCTAACGAGGACAAAGATCAATCAGGAAAGCATAAATCGGAGCAGCCTCTGACAATTACACGTGGACGGCTCAGGATGAGTGGAGGCAGAACCAGGCACTTTAAATTTGTTTATTATGGTTTAAAATGTTATTATTTTGTAATGTTTATTTAATCTGATTAACCATTTAAAATGTAGTGATAACTATCGGGTATATGTACAACCATATGTAGTGATACTAATACAGACCTTTGTAGAGGTTCCAGAAGAGGAAGAGCTCTCCACGGCTGGCTGTGGTGCTCCCGACATGACCGAACAGGTTCACGCTCGGGTCCCAAAACACACGGTCGAAACACAGCACCACCTACAGGCAGGCAGGCAGGCGAGTCACCATACACGAGTAACATACATCACATCGATATATCACAAGAAACCAGAAGATATAAATATAGTTGTAAGCAACGATGAGCGGGCTCAAGCTCCTTGCATTACTAATCGCCCCCCCCGTCCCACACCTAGTGTCCAAACTCTCAGGCAACCTAATGGCAGCAGATTCCAACTTGTCTGCCAATCTTCATGACTTTTTGAGCCCCCAAAATCCCTGAATGCTGCAAAAGTCCCTAGAAGAACAAGAGAGCCATCACACACTATGACGACACAGGTCTGATGTCATAGCGCTTGGGCCCTAATAATTACATATGAACATTATTTTTTACATTATAATCCACCCAATATCATGTGGCCCCAGTATGAGAAACTAAACTCCCAGATAAATTTATGATCACCCAGAAACCCCTAAACACTAGGGGTTAGTGAACTTCCTAGGCAACCCCCCCCCCCCCTGTCTGCCCTCTTACAGTTTCCCCTCGTTGTGCCCCCCTGTGAACATGAGGCAGACTGCAAGTCTATACAGACAGTACAGAAGGCTGGTTGTGGTGCACTGCACCCTCTGCTGGTCTCAGGAGGAACCACAGCAGCAGGATGTTGCATAATACTGCAGCATTTCTGTTGCTGTTAAAAGAGAGAGAGGTTCACTGCAGTGTGTGATAGCACGGACACACAGGACGACAGAAGAGGGGGGGTGCTCTCTTTCCGCCCCGGAGGTAACCAAGGTAACCTTGAAGGTGTTCCAAGGGCACTGAGCTATTGTGGTGTTTAAAAATGCTACACTTGAAGCTCAACCTAATGGATTAGTGACCTGAATTCCTCCTCCAGCGCTGAAACTCGAAAAAATACATCGGTGAGACGCGCACATACGCCTCAGTGGGACGTTACAGAATATACGCTCTCGTGTTTTATTGAACTCCGCTCTAAAAGAACATGCTAGAAGCATTAGTCGTTGGATTCTCCGGCCACTATTAACATGAGCACGTGTACACCTGCTCACACACACACACACACACACACCTTATTGAGGTTGCCGAAGCCCATCCTCTGAATAGCAGAGCTCTTCCACTCAGGGAGCGGAGGCACAAACTGTACTGCAGGTGGCTGCTGCTTCATCACTCCCAGGGGAAGAGTGCACAGCACTGCGTCACACTTATAGATGAACGTCTGCGTGGTCGAGCGCGTGTTCACTGCTATCACCTCGCAGCCTGTGAAAAGCGAGAGCGGCAGAATGAGAAGTGCAAACGCGTTACATCTCCTGGAGAATAGAAATCTTGCAGACACATGAAAAAAATAAAATAAAATAAAATAAAAATGTATTCAGTTATGAATCTCAATTCTTTCCTGTATGATTCACGTATCGCTACACCGACTCCAAAATATATATTTTTTTAAATATATATATTTTTTACATTAACAATAGAGATGAACCCGAATTCCTGAACCAAAATTGTCTGGTTTTCAGTTTGATACACACTTACACCAGCCTCAAAACACTGCAAGCGCTAATTAGTTGAAAATCGAAAATAGTTCCCCGTGTCAGAAGCCACTCAAGCACAGTTTGGAGGTGGTGAAACGTTCCCGTTTCTTTATAATCCTACAGTTCTGAACTGTTTACACGTTTTTATCCCGTGTGGTCGGAGTGAACTATTAGCTTTGTGTTTGATCAGAAATAATAAATATGTTAAAGGTAGGCACTCAGTACCAATGTTAGCTTTTTTTGTTCCATTTAATTTGACGTTAAATATGAAGATAAACTCTTGCATTTGAAGTTAGTTTGTGAGGAATTTATCACATTTAAAAACCCAAAGTTTTTAAAATTGTAAAAATAAAGTAAAGAAAGAAAAAATTTATATCAAATCGGCATATTTATTATAAAATTGTGATACCTACAGAAATGAAATATTAATCGGATTGGCAGCGAGGTATCGTGACATTATCGTAGCGGGAGATGACTGCTGCTTCCCATCCCCACTAACCAATGTGTGAACGTAATCAAACCTAACACAAGCCTAAAGTTTTTATGAATAAACAAGGCATTTTGAGTGATCTCATTCGGGTGCGAGAACAAAAAAAATGAAATCGTCTAAACCAGTTAGTTTACAACTGGTTATGTAAACTGTATTCAACATCCTAGATATAAATTCACAATTTTTTGACAAACTGGGAAGCTGCACCTGAGTGGCCGCACCATTCTAACGAGCAAATTAGCTGTAATTTCTAAATCACATGGTGCAGGGACTCACCTGAGGAGGTGTAGCGCACCTGGCGCACGGCCGTGTTCAGCTTAATGTCCAAACCCTCAGCCAGAGCCACTGGAACACACGAGTAGCCGTTTCTCACGGTCAGGTGACTCCCTGTGAACTCAAAATCATCATCCTGCACACACACACACACACACACACACACACACACACACACACACACAGTTAGAAAGGGAAAACAAGACCAAACATGAGTCAGATAACCATATGCACACGCACACACACACACACACACACACACAGTTAGAAAGGGAAAACAAGACCAAACATGAGTCAGATAACCATATGCACACGCACACACACACACACACACACACTTACCTGATCCCAGTGTTTGAGAGAGAGGGTAGACAAAGGTGTGGCGTTGGCAAACTCCAGGTTTGCAAAGTGCCAGTCCAGAATCTGTCTGTCTCTTGATGACAGATACACGTCACTGAGAGAGAGACAGACAGAGACATCAATGAGAAACATCACGAGAGTGTGAGAGTAAGAGGAACTCTATGATCATGTCTATATGGATAAATGAAAAGATAAGGCAGATACAGAAGTGTGTGTGTGTGTGTGTGTGTACCTGGGTGGATTTGCCTCCAGTTCTTGCAATCTCTCCTCAAGTTTCACCTGCTGCTCAGCCAATGCATCATATTCC
Organism: Clarias batrachus; assembly: GCA_003987875.1. Lineage (NCBI taxonomy): Eukaryota > Metazoa > Chordata > Actinopteri > Siluriformes > Clariidae > Clarias > Clarias batrachus. Next base: position 813,217 of record QMIH01000321.1, read on the forward strand.
TAAAAAACACACACACACACACACACACACTATAATACTAATGCAATAACACATTCATACTATAAATAACAAAAACCTTCCGTTTTAAAAGGGAGGAGCCAAATGCTGATTTAATTTAGATATAATTACTAAAATAATTAATTTTAAGATATTTTATGAGGTCAGTATTATTAAACGTGATTAGATTAAGGGTGTGTGTGTGTGTGTGTGTGTGAGAGAGAGAGATGTGTGTGCATGTTAGCATGCGAGACCTTGCAGAGAGCAGTAAGATCGCGGTGTTTGCTCTTGACCAGGAATTCGGCCGTGATGTCCCTCGGAGGTTTCACTTCACTCGCCTCCTTGTACTGTTGATGCAGCTCCTTCACCTTCTCCTTAGTGGACACCAACTAAGTAAAAAAAAAATATATTAAAAAATAATCAGCAGATAATATCGCGGTCTATACACATACGCATCCGTGCGTGCGGACTCGTGTTTTATTGTACCTTGTTAAGGAGCTCTTTGAGCTCTTCTTGCGTCTTCACGATCTTCTTCCAGTGCTCGATCTGCTCGTCCTTCACGTGTTTCTCCTGCAGCCTGGACGCACATGAGGTTACAGGCTCATGAGACTTTATGACTCTGATCTCTGACTTTTATAGTATATTGGACAGAATCAGGTCCACATGGTTTTTTTAAAACTGAGATTTTTATCTGCGGTTTTGGCCTTTCGTCCACATGCACACGCAGTTTTAGCTCGTTAAAAACTCAGCTTTTGGAAAAAAGTGAAGATTTTCCGAAGCTCCATGTTCAGTCGTGTTGTGTGTACGGGGGAAACGGAGATTTCGATGAGGTCGTTGTCTGTGTGCCACGCTCGCTGGTTTGCCGTCAGCTTTGTTTATGACGATATTTCGTGTAACAGTCGACTCATGTAGTGACTGTTAACGTTGCTTACTAGACTTTTTACGTGCGCGTACATACACACGGAGTTACTTACACCATACACTAATGAACAGAGGAGCCTGAATGTACTACAAAGCTCACTGCTGCTACATACGAAACTCAAAGACGACACAGACTGCGATTTTGGATGCGACACGGTCGGACTTCTACATGGCGGAACCAGTAATGATGTTTTGTCGGGGCTTCTGATCGGCCCGCTGTTGATTAGGGACGCGCCTGACAGCACTTAACAGGGCATGTGTGTTTTCATATGGACAGAATTATAAAAAAGAAAAAAAAGGGGGGGGAAAAATCAGAGTTTTTAAAAATGCCCATCTGTGTGTGGATATAGATTACAGAAAATAAAATATATAAGTAACAACTAGCCTTCAGAAATAAAAAAGACAGTTAAAACACATATATGCTTCCTAATAAAGTTTTTCTGAAGGTTCGGTCAAAATCGCATGAATTGTTTAGGAGGAGTTGCGGACAGAAGAAAAGCGTGATGACGGACGATGGCGGCGGCGCGAGATTACAGAGTGATCATCATGTGTCGCCTGTGCGTCATAGACAGGTGATAAAATGACATTCCTGTAATTATAATGTCAGTTTGAATAAACCTTTCAAAATATTATTAATGACAATGAACAGGATGTACTTGTAGAAGTATTTCCTGTATGTACAGTGCCTGCTCTGGTCACGATCAGCCGGTCCGTCTATGAAGATCAGCTTTTAAACCTGAATAGCTAATAAATTCTAGCCGTGTAGCGTGGAGGCGATAGTCGACCTGATCCGCCTCGCTGCTGACGTACAGCCGTCACACTTACTGTATCACCACTTCCAAGGCTTGGCCGAGAGACACGGGTTTGTTGTTGAGGAAGTTGAAGTCGAGCTGGTGGCTGAGGTAGGACGTGGCCTCCAGAAGCCTGTTAAACTCTTGCTCCACCATCTCATCCTTCTCCTTGGGAACCTAAAGAAACAAACCAAAAGAGGAGATTACAACGTGGGCACGACCGCAACGATGCGAAGATCGGAAACAGATGATGGGCTGAAATGAGCAGTGAATTAAAATACTCACGCTTGTGCATCGCTCTCCCTGTTAAAAAAAAAAAAAAGGGGGGGGGGGGGAGAGAAAACGTAAATAAACAGAGAGCACATGGCAACACAAGAAAACAAGATAAAAAACAAACAACACAACTCTGGTATTAACATGCCTGATTATGCTTATAAACTCATAAAACACTTCCTGGAGCTGAAGCAGGCGCTCTCTCTCTCTCTCTCTCTCTCTCTCTCTAATCTAATCACGTTGGTGTCGAGCTCAGGCTCTCCCAGAATGAACCTGAGGAATGTTGTTCTAAGACTAACAGTTTCCTGTACAGTACGGGTCTGGAGCCTCGATGCTAACACACATCTCACTCTCACAGAGCTAGAGGTGACGTACAGCATGAAAAATATAAATACATTTTGCATAGAACGTAATTAGCCAGATCTGAATGCATAAGCGCTGTATAAACATCCATCCATCTGTATGCATGCGTGTGTGTGTGTGTGTGCTTACAGCCTGGCCGTTGGCCTCATAAAGCGGGCACTTCTGTTTAATCTTGGCCAGCTCCATATTCACCTGCTTACTGATAACAGCCATTGGGTTTCCACCTGAGTGAAAACAGAAGGAGGGAACGAGAGAGAACGTTGGTTACATTGTTGCCTGAATGTTTCGAATTTGTAACAATTTCTAATTCAATCGCAGTATTTCCTGCCTAAGGTGTCGAGTCTCACCTAGGCCCGTTACCACCATGGCTCCCAGGTCCGCCACATAATTGCCTTTACGGAAGGTGGCCACTCGTCCTCCAACACGATCCTGTCACGGGGCGAAGAAAATTATTTTGCGTCACAGAACAGCATAAACTATTTGAACAACTTGGAAGCAACAGATTGAAACAAGTTTAAAATCCTATGTCACAGATTTTAAAACTAATACATGAAAGTTTTCACTACACGACCATATCTTACGCATTAAAACCGTCCATCGCTGAGTTTTCAATGCATTCATTACAACTGAATTGAACGAATTTTTAAATCACCGCACTTTGATGTGAATTATATTAGATGCTACTAGCGAAACTAACGAATCTAATGTAAAGTAGCTAATCGAGCAATAGAGAGCGGTCTCACGCAGAGTGACGCGCCCGTTAGAGCACCGTCTAACTTTTATGTTAAAATCACTAACTTTGGCACTTTTTGTTTGTTTAAAGTTAGAGTTGCTACAGGGGTGTTTTCCCCCACTAATGGTGCGTTCACACCGAGCGCGGCGAGAGCGTCAAAGCGTCCGGAAGTCATTCATTTTCAATGTGAGCCGGCGGCGAAGAGCGGCGAGGGGAGTTGAAATCTGCTCAACTTTAGGGTAATGAGCTATGACGCGGTTGAGCGGCGACCAATTAAAAGTAGACGTCCTCCACTTGAGCGGATTCCGCGGAACGCGGTCCTGTAACTTTTGTTCCGGCGACATTAGTTCCCAAGCGAAATGGAGTTTAAGGTTAATTATTGCGTTAGCGGGTGTTTATTAATTATTAATGTTATTTTAATTAAAGGCAAAGTCTAGTAAGTGATTCTAATGTTATAATAATAAGAAATATATATTAAATTAGGCTAGCAATTCACAATGAACAGAAGCCACACCAATCAAATGGCTTATAATTTGTTTATTTCTACAGTACAGTTCTTTCCATCAACTAATTTCTTGTTTTCTGCCACATTTTGGTCTCCACAAGATCAACAAGCTTGATTGCTTTGCGGCCCATTTAAATGCAAGAAAGGCGTTCGGTCTACGTCAGAGCGGCGACTGGTGTCGGCGGCGAGAGTGAAATTTGATGCTCTCGCCGCGTTCGGTGTTGCCTGTAAGTTATGAACAAGTTTAATAAAAGTCATTTGCTTATCACCGATCGTTTCCAGACGTTTGACATTGAATAAAAACCAGGGGGGAGAATATAGGACCCTGGGCGCTTTTGGATTTTGTCTCAGGCCGAGAATGGAACTGACTAAGGAATTATTAAAATAAAAAAAAGAAAAGAAAAACAATCCTGAAACCTTTAGCTTTACGATTTCAGAGAGGATACATTTCAGAGATAACTTAAAGCAGTCTATAGCATTTCAACACTAAAATCTGAACATTTTCAGTCCAACACTACAATAATATAAAGGGTGGAGTTGAAGTGTATAATGATGTGATGAAGTGATGTGCAGTGTGTGTGTGCGCTTTTCTCACCCTGGCTTCCAGCACAGTGACGTCCATGCCGAAGCTCTGCAGTTGCCTTGCAGCCGCCAGACCGGACACTCCTCCACCAATCACAATCACCTTCCCTGTTTTCTTACCTGCGCATACACACGCACACACACACACACACACACACACACACACACACAGGACGTCAGATTTGACATCTCTACACCCACCTTTTGTTATTCCCTGGCTAATCGAAGGAACGCCCGCTTACTTGGGAGAGGTTTGACTCTCTTGTAGATGCCGAAGTTGATGAGCCCATGCCGCTCCAGGTAGCTGTGGATTCTGTGAACTAGGACAGCATCACCTGTGAGTAGGAAAAAAAAAAAGGTGCACATTTCAGTCACAGATCCACAATAAGACAAATTAACAGAAGTTCACTGTGGCCTGATCTATTTAAATACAAGTTTAAACATAAACTTTTTCTCTCTTCAATAGTCAATGTGGCACTGGTCCAACTGGTCCCAGTCTAACAATCTTACTGTTGTAGGGAGCCTCCAGCTGTTGCACCGTAGACTCGAACGTGAGCTGGACCTTCGGGTTATCCAACCAGAGCTGGAGCTGGATAGACAGAGAAGAGAAAAACTGAATTAGTCACACTCATCCAAGCTGCTGTTAAGCATGAAAGCCGGTTGTTAGTCAGAGACGCATCCAAGACTCTGAGGATCCTAATCACAGACTCTGCAAACATGGGGGGGAAAAAAAATAATAAAATTCAAGTAAACTTTGCAGCCTTGGAAACATGTGGTACATTTGGTGGAAGTCTAATCCATCCGTCCCTCTGAGAACACAGTGACTACAGTCAAGCATGCTGGTGGTAGCATCATGTTATGGGAATGGATTACATCATCATGTGAGATTGGGAAACTGGTCAAGGTTGAGGCGTGGATACAGAGCAATCAAAGAAAAATCCATTCCAGTTTGAAAGAGACTTGACCAGGCAAATGCTGTACAGTTATTGTTTTCACTCTGCGTCTCTGGCGATCATCACTACATTTTTTTTTTTTCAGTGTCATGATTTATCAGCACAATATGAATAATAATAAAATCAGCACTGTTCGGATCTAGAGCAGTAAAAACAAAAACAAGACAGAAGGCTGCTGTAAGATTTCAACCAGATGCTTTAACGATCCGATCTGGAACGCCGAGTCCAGCCTGAGGCCAGGGCTTACCGTGCGGTTCCTGATGTACAGGAAGACCTTCTGCGTCTGCTGTGGCCCGCTGATGATGTCGGGGAAACACGCTGCTTCCTGTGATGTCATTCGGTCATGTGGGAGGCGACTCTGAAAGGCTGCGCCCTCTAACCCTGACAAAAATGCCAAACCAGTAGCGAGAAAAAAATGGAAAAAATAATCACAACCAGCCACACACTCTCACTGCGAGATATGAAAAAAAAAAGTATTCACACCGCACAGGAAGACAACTTTTCTAAATGAATGATAATCAACCAGAGCTGGAGCTGGTTGATCATCAATAAGTACAATCTGTACAACAAATTTTTTTTGACATCATTTTGTAAAGGAATTTCTTCTGCCCTGAAACATTATTGTGGTGAATGAAATAAAAGACCAACTTGTACCTTCTAGTTTTCTCCCATAAATATTAAACGCATTTTTCTTTACAGAAATATCAATAGCCATGTTTTTAAAGTTTATTATTATATATTACTTACTATGACACAGAGTCCAGTTTTGTTATTTTACGCTCAGGTACAAAACCGGTGCCCTCGACTTGCTCATCAGGGACGGTCTGATAATCATGATTTATACATATTTCCTCACACTTTTTAAACTCCCACATTCCATAAATGTTTGATTCTTTAAAGCTGCATCCCGACAACGACCATTGTTCAAAGCTCTATATAATTAAAACTGAGAAAAGTAGAGATACTTGTTTACTGCAAGTAAACAAGTAAACAAGTATCTCTCTACTTTTCTCAGCCTTCCTTTAAGAAACACAGTAATATTGCATTAAATATCCTACATGTTTAAAGCTTAAGCGCGTTTAAAGGATAAAATGAGGTTGTGTTTAACAGACAAAACCGGACGTATATACATATAACTTGGCATTTTAAATCAATAACAGGTCGCACGAGAGAGAGAGAGATGATCAGTTATGCACATTTTAATAATCTGCTTTATTGAACCGAGAGCTTAAATTAAGTAATGAGTGATCTCAATTTATTATTATGACTATAAACGCCTGATCAGAGTTTTAATGCAACATAACCGTGAAAGCAAGTGGAGTGGTTAAGCTCTTCTCACCCGAGGGTTCCTCTGGCTCGCTGTCGTTCTCCTCCTCCACAGGCGGGGCAGGGGGAGGGACCACCTGCTTTCGCTCCTTCTCAGCCTTAGCGTTCCTCTCCTCCTCCGAGTAATACTCGTCCTCCGAGAGGTTCGCCAGGCTCTCGTCCATCTCCCTGTACTCCACCTGCAGCATGGGTCACATGCACAATCTTCCTTAAAACCGGCTCGCGCACACGAAACACACACGCGTGATTCTCCCACCCAGAGCGCAGAAATATACATTGAACACACAGAGATATTTAGGCATGACCTGGTCTATAACTCATCTCTAATCATGCGGCTTGACGGGACATTCTGTTACTCAAAACCCTGCTAGCATCAGAACTTTTTTTGCATTCCTCACAATAAAACTGACATAACACGCCTTACTATCCAACTATCTATCGTGTGTACTATAAAACACACGAGCGTCTCAGCGCTAGTGATAAAAACTTTAGGTGTTCACTTTGGCTCTCTTGCGGCGGCTGGTCCTGCGGCCCTCGGCCGAGTCCTGATCTGCTCCTGCCGAGCCGGGTAGGTGAGGCAGAGGCGTCCCGCTCGCGTCTCCGCTCGGGGACGCCCTTTCTTTCTTCTTCACGTCCGCCGAAGAGGCGGTGGAGCCGGGCGCCGCCCCCGACTGGGAGCTCGCCGAGGTCTCCAGGGCCCGATCGGCCCCGTTCCCTCCCGACGAGGAAGAGGAGGACGAAGAGGAAGAGCCTGGGTCCTTCTTATTCGACAGCATGATGGAGGAAGACAGAGGCCTCTCCTGAAACAAAGGGAACAAAGACAGACATAAGAAATAGAAAAAAAAAAAGTTCTAATAAAATAAAAAAAAACAGCAAGTGAGATGATGAGGTGTGCGAGAGATGCCAGATAACTGATGTGACATGGCAATGAAACACACACATACCTACAGAAACGCAAAGGGTAGAGCTACCATGTTACTGTAACCTTCACCAGACCCATACTGAGCTCAACACACTGCTTTCATTCATTACTTTTTTCTGACCAGTGCAACATGTGCCAAACTTTAACCCTGATTTAAACATTTCTTTAGTTAATTGCTTTTATCCAGAAAAAAGAGAGGATGCAAACTTTACCATGAAGAAATGATGAAAATTTTATTATGCATATTTCATTGATAATTTATGGAAAGTTTTGTGTAATTTAATGTTATTCTGAGAGACTATCAGTGTGCATAGAACTACAAAATGACTAAAAAGAGACTAAAATCATCTAATAACGATCCCAACACTGTAATCTGCCTAATACTCAGTAAGTCCCCTTTTGCCGCCAAAACAGCCCTGACCCGTCAAAATACAGACTCCACTAGACCTCTAAAGGTGTGTGTGGTATCTGGCACCAAGCCGTCAGTAGCAGGTCCTGTAGGTAATTTGCGAAATCGGCCCTCCATTGATGGGGGGAAAAAACGATCAGATTGAAATCTGGAGAAACTGGGTGCCATGGCAACAACTCGACCCCTTCACAAACTATTCGTGCAGTGCATCAGGGCGTCTTGTAGTGCTGAAAGACACCACTACACTTGGTCTGCAACGATGTTTAGGCAGGCCACTTATTTTTCTTAAGAATATTATTTTCTTTCTCTTCTTCAAAATGCTTTTCCAGGTAGTGTGTGTAGTTACTAGAATGCAAAGACTGTAGGATTCTCAATGACACACGAGTTAAAAGCCATATTTTAACATGGAAAATCAAAGAATCGTCCCAATTCGGATACTCAGTGGAAAGCGGAGGACAATGTCTGAACCTGACGGAGACAAAATCCCGGAGGAGAACCTGTAAAACTGGAAATTACCCCAGGACTTACAAATGCAAATTTAATTCCGCCTACAAAGGGCTTAAGGGAAATGAATGCTTACGTGACTATTAATAAATCAAAGATGCTATTCAGGTCTAGCTAGTGTTTGCTTTCTTTTTATATATTCTATTTTAATATATATTAAATAAATAAAAAAATACAGAGACTGTGTGTTTAGCTTGTGCACACATGATAAGGTCGTCACACCCGCATGACTGAAGATTGTAAAGAATTCTCCCTGTATGCTGTAGAATTACAATTTCCCTTCACTGAAACTAGAGAGAGCAATCCCACTTCCATAAAACACTCGAGTGGCCAGAATGGAGCTTTGATCTTAACCCCCACTGAACACCTCTGGGATAAGCCCATTAGTGCATTCAAAAGGCTGTCGAGGCAATAACGCCACACTGATGCTGGTTGTTTAGTGATCGGGTGTCAACATACTTTTGTACATATAGCAGTTCTGGGCGATTTGACTTTAAATCAATATCACGATTAACTGTGCAGCACTACGACATGTCTGCAATAGTTATAAGGGTCTTTTGAATGCCAGGATGCTGATTTGTTCCCCCTGATTTATAAGCCCGTACGATGTAGGCTGATGAGAAATAATGACTATGGGAAAATGAAAGTGAGCACTGTGCAGTGTGTGTGTGCTGTGACTAATCCATTTTCTAAAAAAAAATAAAAAAAATTCCAACATTCAGATGAAAACGCTACACACTGAATTGGAGCGCCCCCTTGTGTCAACACAAGCACTTAATCCCTCAAACACTACCTAAGCCCTTACATTAAATGATTTTTTTAGTCTTTAAAAAAATTTTTTAACTCAATAACATGCCCCTGATGTGACAGAACAGAAACACAGATGGTGTGTGAATGTGCTGGAGGATGTCTGTTATGATGGCAAATTCAAAACAAGTGCACATTACAGTAACCTTGTTTTGTTTTACCCATTTCTCGGTGCACCGGGAAATATCCATTCACTCGCTGGGGAATAAAGGCAGAAAGAGAGAGAGAGAGAGAGAGAGAAAAAGAGAGGGAGAGAAAGGTGAGGACGCAACTGGAGCAAGGAGGCATTGGGAGATACAACAATATCACTGTCAGGACAATAGGATCATTATCTCTCCAACCGGATCATATTTATAAAAACCTCAACAACATGAAAAGTTAAGAAAAGGTGAGATTAGGGGCGGTGTCACCGCTCACATTTTTTTTTTGTTCAGCAGCATACACATTTCTAAACATTTGAAATCAAAAGTATAACATTTAATCAATCAGAAATAGATCAGACTAATGTGCGGGTCTTTGAAACAAACAGCCCATGACCTTCTGTAGTGTCTATACTAACCGTGTGTGTGTAAATATTTAATTCTGATTTAATTCAGGAGATCATTCAAGACATTTATTTTGCTCTTAGCGTCGATAATAAACATAAGTTATTCGCATAAGTTATTCGGTGAGAGTCAGGATTTGATTCCGTGTGCTGCGGATTCACTTTTGTAAGAGAGCCCACAGCATTCAAGATCGCTGACCCTCGCTGATTATTAAAACCTTCCTAAATATATAGAACATCGAAACAACTAACGAGCTCAAACTGGTTATGATGCCACGCTGCTCGTTTCAGCTTTGTTAATGACATATTATGAATGAATATGAATGGATGAATTATTATCCACTTGCTATTTATTTGACTCATATTTGCTGAATTTCACATTCAATTATTTGTACTCATTTAAATTTAAGCACCATGGACCCTTCTCAGTGAAAATACCTCATTGAAATCAGTTAAAAATCTTGTATCTTAAAAAAATCTAGCACTTTTTAACCAGACAAAAATTTACACATCTACACAGACGTGTAATTAGTTAACAGGCCAATCTTCCCAGGATCAAGTACCTCAGATGCATTCACACCGATCAGCCATAACATCATGACCACCTGTGTAATATTAGATAATTCCTGTTTTGCCACCAATACAATCCTGACCCGTCGGTTCACTGAGTCCACTAGACCACCGAAGGTGTGCGTCACCACTGCCATCAGAGATGTTGAGGTAGGTGGGACATATCAGAGTCATATTGGTGCCATTTGCACCGGGTGTTCTGATTCGTTTCTATTAGAACCAGCATTAACTCTTTTTTTTTAGCAATTTGCACTCTTCTGTCATCAGTCCACTGGGTTCTCTTTCCTTGGTGTACTTTTGGTGTGTTCTAACCTCTGCAGATCAGGGACATCTCAAAAGAGACACAGTTTTGGATTTGCTCTGACATCACAGTTTGTGGTCAAATTCTCACAATTTCCAATTTTGCAAATCAACTTCAGGGACAAAAAATGTTCACCTGCTGCCCGATATACACCACCCACATCGAGGTGCCATCATAACGAGATTATCAGTGCGGATTCATTTCGGCCGTCATACCGTTATGGCTGATCGGTGTGTATGGATCTGAGAATGGACATTGCAGCATGCAGGCATATACGGATCTGTTCTAAATGAAGACAGAATCAGTCGCAAGAGACAGAATTTCAAAATACATCGACGGAGAAGTCACGGTGAGGTCTAAGGCAAAATCACGTCTTGGCTCGAGTGAAGGGACGAGAAATATTTCAGTGCTGAGCAACTCTACGTTTAATTAGATGGAAACGCAATGAGTCAGCAATAAAACAGACACGGTGAGCTACATTTTAATTAAAAAATATATATAATAATAATAATAATAATAAAAAAGAAAAAATAAGAGACCACATTGATTTCATCCCCAAGACCAAAACAAACCTTAACCTTCTTAAAAACATGACATTAACTGAATTTAAAACCTCATTCATGTCAAAAAGCTGAAATAAATAGATTACTAAATCAGGTGTGCAGTATTTTTAACCTTCTTAGAGCATATTTATCGCATAAAGAAGATAATCTAACGTGTTATAGAGATAACACCATACGTCTTAACAGGCTAGTTCTCCAGTTAGCAAAACTGCTATACAATACAACACAATGAGCACACTAGCCTGAGAGTTTATTTTTAATCCCACTCGCATTCATTCCAAGTCTCTCCTACTCCTTCCTGATTGGTGAGTTCTAATCCATCTCCTGTATTCTGATTCGCTAATAGAGCACATACACATTCGAACTACCTATTAAAGTTACAAAGGGGCGAGACTCTTCCGGAATACGGGCATGTTTTGAAAGAAACAATCAGCCGCAACAACGTTAGCTAGCTAGCTCATTTTAGCTAAGCTATAATTGCGCCTCGAGCAGTTGATAAAAAAAAGGCAACAATGGTCGCGCTGTAGCAAACAGTAAGACGAAATCAAAACACAACATGTAATATTTGAACATGAAAATTCAGAGTAAATTAATAAAATTTGATTAAATCCAATTTCTAAAAAGATATAAAAATATTTATATTATTTACCTCTTGTTAGCGACCGTCCGGCACAAAGGAAGCAGATGTGTGAGTGCGGCTGAGGAAACGGCCAATCAGATATCGAACAGGCGGGACAAATGGTTTTCTAGCTCTTCATTGGTTGGGAGTTCCATCAATCACATCTGAGCCCTGGGTAACTTTAATTATAACCCTATGTAAAGTTTAGTTTTATTTTGAGTTTATATATATATATGTTAACTTATATACTTATATTAATATATATAAACTTATATACTTATATAAATATATATAATATATATTTGTATATAATATAATATATATTCTATAATATAATGTATAGAATCATTTATTATTATTATTATTAATATACTTTTTATAGGTTGTAATGTTTTATACGATTTTGCTGACGGTTTTGTGAGGACTGTTATATAAGACAGTATGATATTATACATTCTTTTATACGGGTTTTTAAGGACATTGCTAAATATTGGAAATAAAAATGACTTTAAATCTCAAACGTCTCCTTATTGGAAATTTTAATGTGTTATTTATATATAATAGGATATTAAGTTGAGATTTTGGATTATACTGAGTAGTAATTCACCACCTGTACGGTGAGTCGAAGCCCCGCCCCCAGGACTCAGTTCCTGTTTCAGGTGTGTGTGTGTGTTGGGCGTGATCTGTTCGGCGACGACTTTTTTGGTTTGTTTTTTTTGTTTGTCAAAAAATACAATATTAAGAGTAAAGCCGGCTTCTTTGGATAATTGAATTCAGATTTTCTACTCCGGCGTGACGTCCAGCTTTAATCAGAAGAGGTGAGTGAAGTCATTAGGAGTAACCTGAGGTCAGACACTGCACGAGACCTTATTGTTATCTCGGACTGGAAACTTAACAACAAACTATTCATAGAAATATTATGATTATTATTAATAATACTCGGGTATGTTGTTACATTTGGTCGTGTCGAGCATGTAATACTGTGATTTAATACTTCAAAGTAAATCAAAATGTAACAAGCAGCAAACAAAACTGACACAGTGTTGAAGTGTTGTGTGCGGAAGCATTGTATGTGAAAGGAGTCTCCAATTTCAATGTTTTATAACAGACAGAGCTAATGTTATAACTCCAATTTTATTAATTTAGCATTGTTTTAAACAAGAGGCATTATCATAAAGCAGCTTTACAGAAATACTGTATACACACACACACACAAATTCCCCGCAGTGTTTCGAGCTGGCGAACTGACCCCTTAAGTAAGTGCCTCAGAAACGAACGATGGCCAAGAAACTTCATATATATATGCTGAGACAACATTGACATGAGAAATCATTCTTAAGAAGAACTAGACTCAAAGACTAAAGTGCAATTAAATAATGTCCTTTCCTTTACCTGTGTGTTATAAAGTGATGAGTGAAATTCAATATGAATTTAACATGACGTTCTGCTGAAATGATCATTTCATTGCGAAATATAATATTTCTGAAACAGCAGAAAGTCTGCAAAACAGGACAGTGGACATTGCTGTTTCTCTGTAACAAGTGGATTTTTTTTCGTATTCCTTTCAGAAGAGAAAATGATAGGGGAGAGATTGTTTTTAGCTGATATACTGTAGCTGGAACTCGTATCGTGGATGGTTCAAAATCTTAACTATAATGAATGAAATGCCGACAGTGTAATATAATCAACTTGTTAATGGCTGGCGTTGACTGTTATTCTGTAACAGAGAACCGATTCCTTATGAAACTAATAGTAAAAGTATTAAACTCTTGTTACATTGTATTGCTCACATTTATAATGCATTACAAAAATGCATTTTTGAAACGGATTAGGAAAAAAAAAAATCCTTTTCCCTGATTGCCAGACAATCCTAGAAATAAACAGTCATAGAATAATCACTTGGAAAAATAAATTGCTTAAACAACTGATCTTTTTTTCAGATTAGCGTCAGGATGAAACCAGAGGGGTCGATGGCCAATAGGCCAGATAACACAGCGTTCACACAGCAGCGGCTTCCCGCCTGGCAGCCCATTCTGTCCGCAGGCATCGTCATCCCCGGCTTCACCCTCATCGGCCTGGCCTTCATCGGCATCGGCGTGGCGCTCTTCGTCACCTCGCAGAACATCAAAGTGCTGGAGGTGGGACAAATGACATAAACTGAAAGTCTGGATGTCATTTTAGAACATTAAATGTATTCAAGATAACTCTTATATTAAATGTAGATAATTAGACAGCCAAAACACTTGACTTCAAAGTCATGCTAACAGCAATTATCGCTCACTCGGCAGTTCTTAAGAATACCAATACCTGGTAAATGCGCAAATTCCACTGGTGGTTATTTTATGTAAGAGTTTTATTTTTGCAATTACACTCTGTCTCAAGGATCAAACTCTGATGAGAATGTGCGTGTCTGAGTGTGTGTTTAAATAACCTAGAAAAAAAAGCTTTATTTGTGACATCATTAGCACAACCAATAATTAAAGCAAGTGAAGGATGTACAAGAATGTTAATAACCCTAGAACACTGATATCAGGGACCAAATAATGTAACATGGAACTTGGGTTTTGATCAGCTCATCTGTTAGCTTTTTAGTCCTTTAGTTTAGTAACAGAAGCATCTGTGCTCATGAGACTTGACAGATTTACCGACCCTAATGTGCAGTCTGTCTAAACAAGCTCAAAGATTCAAGAATTATGTCGTATGGTTTTTTTGGGGGGATTTTTGCATCATTTTTATTATTAATATGAAAAAAAAGATAAAGACATTACTTTGAGGGAGTTGCACATTTATTGCTTTTCCTCTTCACACATCAAATGTGCTGAAATGGTGTAAATGACCAGATTGAATGCAGAATTAAAGGGAATGAGGATGAGTACAGGTCACTTATTATTATGACAGCAGCAGGACTTTAGCGATGCTTTCAGTATCTACGTAGATAAATTTGCACATTAAAGAAAAATATTTTTTTTGACATAAACTGTGGTCTATCAGTAACCCAAGGCTGTAAGGTTCTCTTTTTGGTTAACTTGTAGATGTTATATCTACAGTGAATATATAACTGAATATACGCTGTCAAGAAAACGTATGTGAACCTTCTGGAATTTCATGTTTGTTTGTTTTTTTGTCTTAATATATCTCGTAATATGTGATACGATCTTCATCACGTCAAGAGTATTGACAGATATATAATGTGCCTAAAATAATAACCCCAAAGATTCAGATCCTTCATGTCTTTAATGAGAAGAACCATAAGAACCTCAGAATGCTACTGGGAAACGTATGTGAATACTTGAGCTAATGATCTCAGAAAAGCTAACTGGAGTCAGGTGTTAGCATACAGTACCTGGAGTCTTGTTAAGAAAATGAGGTTGAAGGTGTCGACTAGAGCTACTTTGACTTATAAAAAAAAAAGACTCAAACCTTTAGTTTCAGCTCATTAGAGATGCTATAGAATGACTTGAAGAGAGTCACGCACATGAGTCGTCAGATCACATTTTATGACAAATGAATGCAGAACTTCTGAAAAGTTTACACACCCCCTGTAAAACACTACAGTATATGACACATGGATATTTCTACCATGCTAATTCTAGAAATGTAATTGCATTTCTTTTAACCCTTTATTGTGTACCAGACCGACTACACAGGCAGCTCGGGCAATTCTAGCTGTTCCCAGTGCATTGACCTCACTATAAAAGGCTGTGTGTGTGAAGTCCAGTTCTCCCTCAGCGAGCTTTTCAAGGTACCATCAGTTTCTTTCAGCTTTCTCCACTTTGCGACCCGGCTAATCATGACCGTCCATGATGAGATGTACTTTGTGTTTTCAGGGTCCTGTCTTCTTCTACTACGGACTGACTAATTACTATCAGAACTACAGATCTTACAGCGTGTCCCAGGATGCCAACCAACTCGTGGGAGACAAACAGTACTTTCTGGTACATTCTTGCTTTTTTTTTTTTTTTCTTTCTGTTTTCTAATGGTTCAGGTTTCTTGTTAAATATTTATTTCAGTTTAATTAAGTAGGATTTTTGTGTTTTTTTTTTTCCCCTGAACAGTCTCCATCAAGCTCCTGCTCTCCGTATCAGTATAACTCCAGCTCGACGCCTATCGTTCCCTGCGGATCCATCGCCAACAGCATGTTCAATGGTACTGCTAGCACTACGTTACACTGCCATCTTGACATCTGTTCGTTCTGATTTCATGTTAAAACCCATTTGCTTAAGACTAATATATAATCTCTTCAGTGACGCCCTACGTGGGATGTTTTTATTCCTGGCCATTCCGAACCTACGATTTCCAGCCCAGACATACAAACATTACCTCATTTTATAGGGTGCCATTATTTTTGTCAGAATTGAAAAGCTAGTCTTATCTTTCATAATTATGAAATTATGATCGTATAAACGTCATATTATTATATGATGATAATCCCTCCTCATTGGGCTTAAGTTTGTCTGTGCAGTTAAAGTAAAGGTACCTTGTGTACACACACACACACATACACACACACACTCCAGAGTTTTTGCAAGCTTTTACAAATTAGAGAAAATATAACTGCACAATTTTGCCATATCTTTTAGTACTTGTAAACCTTGAAGTTATTTTTGTACATAGTGAAATAAAACGCATTAGTCAGATATTATTTATTTATTAATTCTTGATGTTGGCTTTTTTTATTCACTGTGTCTGCCTTAATACAATACTGAATAAAAAATTATAATTTAAATACTTTCATTATCTTGATAAATGAGAATTTGGTTCATTTTAGTGTATATATATATATATATATATATATATATATATATATATATATAAGCTATACATATAGTATTTATATAAGCTATAGTATGAAGTCTAGTATAAATGTGAATATTTGGCTTGTTGTTTTTAATGAACAGGTTTTCAGCGTTTTCATTTTCTCTGTGCAGTCTCCTGCAAAGCATGAACTTTTAGCACTAACTTTTTTTTTTTTTTAGCATTGTATCTCCATTCATTAAGTGCTACTACATTTTGTGTCTTGTTATAAATGAACATTCGCGTGTGTTCTTTAAAGAGTCTAATGATTTTTTTTTTATCTTCTTTTCTATAAAGACTCTTTCAAGCTGTTCCAGATCGTCGATGGGGCGAAGACGCTTGTTCCGTTTGACAGGAAGGGAATCGCTTGGTGGACGGATTACAACGTCAAATACAGCAACCCTACTTTTGTCAACAACTCCTTCGCTAGCGCCTTCGCTGGTATTTATTCAAGTTACCTTCTCACATTATATAGCATCGACAGAGCGAGCTCACCATTCTCAGTCAAATTGGGCTACATAACAATTTGATCGATTCAGTCGTATATCATTAGTATAGTAAATAATTAAATTCTATTGTCTGTATAAATAAGGTGTCTCATCCAACAAGCGTATTATCTTCAGTATCTTTGTAACAGTCAGAGATTAGTCAGCGTGGCAGTGCCTTCAGGACGCAGGAAAATGTGCATGACAGGCTGGGTTTTCATTTTTTATCTAATTATTTTCATGAGGTGGAAAACAAGAAAAAAGACGAGGCTGGTGAGAGGAGAATTTCTATCTGCTGTTATTAAAGCTATAAACAGGATGTGTCTTGTTTTGTGGACATTACGCAACATCAGACATCCTGTTATAGGAAAATAATCAAATTCATATATAATCAAATAAAAGTCATTTTGTTTTTTAAAATTCATCACATGCAATGTCACGGGGCAGGACGGGGAGGGGTGGGGGGGAGGAAGATGTACGCTGATTTTGGATACCAATGTTAGCTAGCACTCAACAACTGGCAATGAAAGATGTTCATTTCTGGTACGATTAAAGAACTTTCCAGATGTTAAGTATCTTGTGAGCTAGCCCAGCACTTTTTTTTTTTTCAACAATTGTGTAAGGGAAAAAAAATGTCTATGTATAATAGATGAAAGGCGGCACAGAGGCATGTGGTTAGCACTGTGGCCTCGCAACTCCAGACTCCTGTTTCCTCCCACAAACCAAAGACATGCAGATTAGGCTAATTAATGTTCCCAAATTGCCCATGTCAAAGTCAATCAGGTGTTGAGCTTGCGACCCTACTGCCACAGGAATGGCGGATATATGCCCAGGGTGGTGAGTATCCGTCGCCCGATGTGCCGGGTGGCAGGTGTACGGACCCTGTCGCCTAATAGATGAAAGTTTGTGTTTTCTTTTCAGGTACAACACAGCCCATAAACTGGCCGAAGCCTGTGTACCAGCTGGACCCAAATGACCAGGCCAACAACGGCTTTCTGAACCAGGACTTCCTGGTGTGGATGAGATGTGCAGCTCTTCCTGACTTCAGAAAGTTGTACGGACGGATCACAGGGGGAGATTACGCTAGCGGCTTGCCTGCTGGAAACTATAGCTTGGAAATCAATTACAGTATCCTTTTATCAGCTAGTGTGTGTGTGTGTGTGTGTGTGATTTATTTTGCAAAATGCACAGTCGCGCTTGGATTAGTAAAAAAGATCTTTCCAGTTACAAATTTTACAGTCCACTAAAAGAGCATTATTCAAATCGTAACCACTAGACTTTTCAGCTGACTTTTCATTTGCATGCCATGCTTAAGCGAGGTGGAACCCTATCAGCAACAAATGCACACAGACAGGTTTGTCTAGTTGGGTGGAACAAAAAAAGAGCAACAAAAGGGCGAGAAAGAGAGCGAGAGTTTGTGTCTGGTGTTTAATCGCCTACACTTAATGAAATGAATTAAATAAAATGGAATAGAATAAAATTACATTAATATGAATGAAATTAGATTTTAAAACCAATGGCACATAACATTCAAAAGGATTTTTTGAAATGATAATTGTTTTTTTTTTTTTTTTCAGCATGTTGTCGTGTGTGTGTCGTGTGCTTTAAAGAGTTTCGAGGAAAGTCATTTCAATGTGTTTGGATCCTTATCCTACAACCCAGACTACCCTGTTGTGAACTTTGGTGGCACAAAGAAGGTAGTGTTCACCAATGTTTCCTGGATGGGAGGAAAGAATCAGTTCCTGGGCATTGCCTACCTTGTCATAGGTTCTCTCTGCGTTGTCATGGCGATAGTCATGCTCATCGTTTATGCGAAATACAAGTTTTCAGATGACGATAGCGCGTAACGTGTTAAACCCTGACCTTGTAGTGGGAACGTGTGTGTGAACTGTTCTCTTGTACTTCAGTCACGTCTCATGTTTTACTGTTACTTTCGTTGTTTTTTTTGTTTGTTTTGATCGTGTTTTAGAGCGCTTGGTTACATTTTACAGGTTTGAAATGGAGAAAAATGCTGGACCAAGAACATGAGGTATACCATGTACAGTACTTCTGGTCAATGCGACACATCAGTTGAAATCCACAGTGACTAGGATCCTGAATTGAGTTTTTTTGTTTGTTTGTTTGTTTTTTTGCTTGTTTGTGACCCCCTGCTGATAATGCTACCAGTGGGACTTTATTTCTACATAATGTAAGCGTTGCGTCATTACTTCATGCCCATTATCTGTCCAGTTCCCTCAAGTACTTATCTGCACAATGTTTGAACATATCAGCTTCTTTCATGCACCATCTCACACACACGCACACGTCATCTCATAGTAATCAACCAGCCAAGCCAGGTTTCCACCATAACTCGGTGCTATTGCGTAGTGGTACTGCATGGCCTCCTGTAACCGTAAGTCTGCTCTTTGTTGTCTGTAGTACTTCTACATAAACAGCCTATTCATTTACTATACTTGGCATAGCTGTGCTAGTGATGTGATGTGCCCCCCCCCCACGTGTGATATCAACAATAAAAATATAGCATCATCTAGTACTATAGCACAGAAATAAATAAGTAATCACATGTATTTTGGTACAAATGGATTTAATGTGTGTCAGGGTGGGGAGGAGCGTCACTGACCCACATTAGACACAAATACAGACTTAAATACAGATACATTTTGTATCACAAAATTACCTGACGTCACCGTTTTAAACATTGTGGGATCATCATACTAAAGGCGGGTTTAAAAGGAATCCAGAGACTCGTAATTGTGCAGCTTTATTATTGCCACAGAAATTTTTGTTACTTCGTCTTCACCCTTTATTTGTGTTCAGGAAGATGAGTCGTATTCTCAGGATCTGCTTGCACCAAGAGTCTTTCTCAGGGAATGTCTGAAAGCTGATTAATTTACTTAAAAAGTATTTTAAAATACCTACAGCCATAACTGAAAGCCATCGCACAGATTTTTATATTTCGATGTTGATTTAATTCCAGTCAGAGTCACGTCTGATTCTCCCGTACATGAGAATCTCTGAGACTGTTCTTTAAAAGCAGCCGTAATTTAAATGTATTAAGGATAAAACTTGGTATGTTTGCTTTTCTGACTCGATGAAGCCATATTTAAAAGTCATTTGAAACAGCTGTATTATTTAAAATAGACCTTATTTAATAGGATTTAGTTGTGTCAATTATTGCGTTTTGTATTATGGGACTTTTTTCCGAGCAAATTTTTACTTCCGTGTTCAACTTCCTCTCTTACGTCAAATCAAATCAAATCAAAGTGGGTGCGGATTTTTCAGGGACTGTCGTGTTTTATATACTTTTGTATGTTGTTGTCTCAGGCTGTGTAACCCAACAGTGCCTTAGGTGTATTCCAGGTAATGCTTCACTGTGTGGGAGTGTGTGTATCAGGGTGAGTACTGTACATTTGTGGTCAGTGTAATATGTTTGTAAAACCGTGTTTTGTAACCGAGTTGGAAATGTTTTCTTTATGTCAGTGTATCACAACAGTGCCTTAGTTGTATTTATGCCAAACAGTACCCTGCAAATAAAATTAAAGGTGCATTATGTGAGCATTTGTGTTTTAAAGCTTTATATTGCCTGATGATGATGATGATGATGATGAGCAATGGCTCCGTGCATGGAACCCTTTTTGTTAAATATGTTTCTATGAACTGTAGCTTTAACGTAAACATATACTCCTCTCAATACTCTATTAAACAGACCCTCATGTCTTAAAGGTCAATTCATTAATCTTGGCTCAAGTGACGTTAGATCAAATCATCACTGGTGTAGATTTCAGTAACAGAACTCGCCTAGTAATCACTGCATTCTAAGACATATTTATTTTAGGGTCAGAAAAAAAGGCAGACGTTATTAAGAGTGCTCCAAATTGTTAAATACATTCACTAAATGTATGTTACACTCACACTTTCTCAAAAATGTAAAGTTTAATTAGACCATTAAATCACACAATAGTTCAGGCTACCTTGGTACCAGTTCGTACTTAAGATGAACTTTGCCTTTCTCTGTACACTGTTCTGTGTGTTTAGATAGTAGGTGTGTTTCTATTTTGAAATCAGCTTTACCTCCATGCTGTAGGTGTTCATGAACTGGGGAGGGAAGTTACTGTATGAGACATGTTCAAAAGGGTATGACAGCGAAATGTGGAAAAGGCTGTAATGATCAGGTTTGGTCTTGGGTTTTGAATTTAACAATATTGAAATGTTCTTTATGATTTGTTTAGAGTCTGCTGTTACAGCAAGGGCCATGTCAGATAAAGGACTACTTCCAATTTAAAACAAAATGTATATATTTAAACTACATTTTTGTGTGACACGATTGCTTTGTTATTTGGCAATAAACAATCTGAAAACTGAATTTATGCTGTATGTTCGAGTTATTATCTGTTAGTTGTCCTTTGTGTGTACACCATAGAAAATCAGTGACACCGGGAATTAAATGTGATTTTCAATGGACAGATGTTATTGCTTTTTTATTTGAGACACGAGGATTAACTGCATGTCACACTGAAAGGTAACACTGACTGAGAAGGAGCAGGTACCAAAAAAGGCAGGTGTAGCTTAAGTGACTATTAAAAAGACGGATTACTTTCTAAAGGCAGCCCAATGGCGTAGTGGTTCGCACTGTGGTCTCTTACTTCTAGGGTTAAGGATTCGATTACTGCCTTGGTTCTACTTTCTTGGGTCTGTGTGCGTGGAGTTTGTGCTTGGTGAGTTTGGTGCTCCTCCCACAGTCCAAAGAAATACAGATTAGGTTAGCTGGCGTTCCCAAAATTGTAATACACCCATGTGCCCTGCGATGGTTTGGCACCCTGTCCATGCATATATGTTTATTTAACAAAAAAAAAAAAGTCAAAACAAAAAATGGATGAAATACTCAGGGTTTTAAGGGCTACTACAACAATTACAGGTATAAAACATTTTGTATACTATTTTTTGACACTTTGGAAAGAATGGTACTGTATTGGTGTGTGTTCTATTACTATTTCAATGTATTTTATGTTTCTGAAAGTGGTACTTTTTACATTCATTCATTTTCCATGCCAATTATCCTGTGTGGGGATGGGGACGGGTGACCAGATCATATCCCAGGGAACTCAGGGCACAGGGGCGGGGGACTAAATGGAACACAGTCTATCACCGGGCGCAGGCGTACACACACAGGACAATTTGGAAACATCAATCAGCTTTTTGGAATGTAACTGGAGTACCCGGGGGAAACCCACAAAGCACAGTTTGAGAACATGCAAACTCCACACACACACGCACACAAAGGCCAGAGGTTTGACTGGGGATTTGAACCCCTAACCCTGGAGCTGCGATGTAACTGTGTTTAAGACATGTATGTAAGATCATTGGGACACAAGTGTCACTGCAGTATATTAATTCCCACTACGCATTGATACTCTTCGCCATTTCAGTTTGTCAACTCTAAAGCGTCACCTAGCGTTTACTAAGTGAATAAGCATTCCGTATCAGTAACCGAAGCGCTCTCGAACATTCGACAGTAGAGTAGTGTAAAATTCTGTTGCTGCTTGTGTGACTTATCTCTTAGCATTAAAATATGTTCAAATCACAATTTATAAGAAAAATAAATGCTGTGTAAGTGGGACGCTAACTACAATGTGCATGAAACGCCGTTGGAAAGAGCGCGCGCTCCTCTCCTCGGTATTATCGCGAGATCAGTGTCACAACGCGATAACGTCACTTCCTGCTGCGCGTGCTGTTGTCGTCGGAGAAGAGAAAGGACAGAAGGAACCCGTCCATTTTCACACGCCGCTGGTGAAACTACATGGGCGAGTCCGAGCGACATTAACGCTTTAACAGATCCTACAGAGCGGTGTTTCGGAGCGCACAGAGAGGTGAGAGAAACCCCATGATGTTAGTGAGCGGGTTAAAGTCAGTCAGTCAGTCAGCCGGCGCGCGGCCTTGGAGCTAGCGCGTTAGCATCTCACCTGTTAGCTGCTTCGGAGGGGCCTGAGCTAATCCGCTCTGTGTTCTTTCTATATACAAAGTTTAGTTAATTTCTAAAGCGTTTGTTTTGCGCGGTGTAACTCGGTCCTGTTCTTAGTTTTATTCGGAAAGCTGGCTAATCCCCGGGTTACAGGCCTGTCTCTCTCTGCTGTAACAGTCCTGATTATTTCTTAAATATGACGTTTGTGTTAAGTAACCATTCTGTAGCCGCTAATTGTTAATTAAATACCGTGCACTTATTACAGAAAGACGATGCTCTATATAACAAGCAGTTAGAAAGCAGTGTGTAAAGGGAAACGCTGTTAAACCGATCCTGCACGCTGATTGGTCAGTCACTGTTAAGACTCACGGCTGAGTCTTGTTGTATTTACAAAGTTGCTGCAAGCCGCCAGGTGACGTAATGTGCTTATTAGCATATTCAACAAATTCTTATGATTGAGTATTCTGGCGTGTTACATGAAGAAATACGTTCATTAGGATTGTGAAGCTCAGAATTTATATTTATTTGCATTTATTTGCATTAAATTTATATTTATTTGCGCAGACTTTAAAATGAGACAAAAAGCAGCGCTGAACAAGAAGGAAATTATTCTGTATGAAATAATTCCCAAACAAGTGCATAAGTGCACTGGTTCCTGGTCGTAGCCTTGGTGGGGGAGTGCCGTAATGACGAGTGGAATTGACAAAAAACGACAAAAGCTGAAAAATCTGGTGAAAAATAAAGTATTATAAAAAGATAATAGTTTATCAAAAGAACATGGAGTCTGATGTGTCTGTTTTCTAAACAGGACAGTTTTGTCACTGAACATACACACAGCTGGGCTGTTCATCAGTCACCTTAGAAAAATAAATGACTAATGATTAAATAAGCCAACGTCAGCCATTCATTCGTTTGTCGCATCAGAGATGGTCAAGGTGTTGGTTTTTCTTAAAAATGTGTCGACAGTCTTATTTGTTTGGAAACGGTGGTCCTGCTTTAACACTCTCTCCCCCCACAGATGTCTGACGAATTGGTGAAGCAACTGAGCAGTTACAAGGCTCAGCTCCAGCAGGTGGAGGCTGCGCTATCTACAGACCCAGACAATGAAGATCTGCTCAAGTTACAGAAAGACCTGCAGGTGAGACTTTTCACAATCACATATATATATATTATCACAATACCCGAGTTTGTATTGGATTTGATTTGTATCACGATTCTATAAGCAACATGGCACAATTCAGTCTTTTTTTTTTCTAGAGCATTGTCTGTAGAACTGTAGAGGAACAGGAACATTTTACCTCCTCAAATGCAAACATGTACACATCATGCGCAAGTTAATTTAAAAAAAGTGATTTTGGAGTGAATGTTACAATACATGAATTTTGTTACATAGGATCGCGATATGTGACTGAATTAATTTTTTTCCCCAAATAGCACCATTACTGTCATTGTAGTCCAAATAAATAATATGTCTCAGCTTAGTGACATCTAGAGTAAAACAATACAAGTTTTAAGATGGTAAAACTGACAGCATGTAATTCTCAGAAATGGGTGGTAGAGTCTGCTTTAAAAAAACAAACAAATAGAACAGGTTTATTTTATTAGTTTAAACTAATATGAAAGAAGAATGCAGCCTCGTTAATCTGATAAACGTCTCCTGCAAACTGCGCTGCTCCCAAACCATGTTTTGCACATTGGCCGCAAGTAAGGTTCATTGCGATTCATTGCAAGTTTTGGCGTAGTGATTGTTTCCAATACTTGTAAATTTTAATGTTAAATGTTTTGATCGGTTCTCGCAGAACATTGGTCCGTCACTCAGGGTGGCTCGCGGCGCCCAACACCGCATTTCACCACAAATTCACCGCATTTCATCTCTGCAAATTGCAGTCTCTCTCTGTCTTACCATTGAGATACCAAAAATAAGACAGAGAGCAATTTGCTGAGATTGGACTCAGATTGATTATACAACTTAACCAATTAAATCCAACACTTAATGTTAAGTGTAGATATGACTGTCATGGTTTTCCATAATACAGATCAATTATTTGCTGTCCCCCCCCCCCAATCTTCTGCCTCGTTTTTTGTCTTGGCTAGTTTGAACCCACCTGCCAGTTCTTCCCAACATACAAAAGGTGACGTATTTCCTCCGAGACAGACGATACACTTATAGATGCAACTAGTTGGCTAGTGTTGGTGTGACTGGTCTTCCTACAAAGACAACAGTTAATCTATTCAATAAACACCTTTTCAAGTGGTTTCATTCTGGAAAAGACGGGAAAAAATCACTTGTATGGTTGTTTCTTTAACTTTTTTTCTTTCTTTCCATCTTTAGGAGGTGATCGAGTTGACGAAAGACCTGTTGACGTCTCAGCCAGCAGAGGGCGTAGCTAGTCCCAACAGTTCAGATGCTGTGCCTGCAAAACACAGCTGGAAAGTAGGAGATTGTTGCATGGCTGTGTGGAACCAGGATGGACAGTGAGTATCTCACACACACACATACATTTGAACACTTAAATTATTACTTTTGACAAGAGGGAGGCTGCCAAAACAATAACTGTGAGTATCTAGTTCTTTCTTGGTTTCCCTTCTTCTTTTTGGGTGTTTAAGTGTTTTGAGCGTGTAGTCTCGTACACCTGTACTCATCCGCTTACAGTGCTTTGTCCCTTGCAGGCAGTACGAGGCAGAGATAGAGGAGATCGACAGCGAGAACGGCACGGCCGCCATCACCTTCACCGGCTATGGCAATGCCGAGGTGGTGCCTCTGCAGGCGCTCAAAGCAGCCGAGCAGGCCAAGAGCAGCATGGAGGAGGACGCCAAACCCAAGTCCAAGTGAGTGTGCGCCTGGGTTCTGTGTAAAAAGAAGTTAACAGTGAGGTGGTGGACACTTCTTAGAACCGTCCGATATTTACTTTATATGTCCACTTATTCCGCTTTAGAATATCAGCTCCATTAACTTCTGGGTTCCATGGTTGAATCCCAAATAGTCCTAAATGTAAAGCTATTGCACTATTTAGGGTGTACATCTATGGTTCCACACACAAAGTAAGCCCTTAATGAGGAGTTGGAGAAGGATTTGGAGTTAGATTCAGCCTTGTGTTAGAAGCAAGTTAGCGTTGTAGCTGGCATTAGCCATGAACAGAATGTCATGGGCGGTTCAACAGCGATTCAGAAGCGATTACTGCAGAGTCGGCGTGTTGTTTAAGACGACATAACATGATCAGATGTGTGTTGTTGCTGAGTGAGGCATATAGAGTTACACATCCCAGTGCTGTTATGCTCTATATCAGCGCTCGTGAAATACCTCTCCTCCAGTCAAATTACCTAGTTAGAACTAACTGTTGTGTAATTCACTATAACCTGTTATCATCTTTCAATTGATAAGTGAGGGTGTGTTGTTGTGCAGTCAGTAATGGCAGCAGATGCCTGATTTTCTTGCGCGCTTGTGCCGTACCAGGAAGAAGCTGCAGGCAGAACAGAGGGAATACAAAAAGAAAAAGGCACAGAAGAAAGTGCAGAGGATGAAAGAACTGGAACAAGAGAGAGAGGACCAGAAATCCAAATGGCAGCAGTTCAACAATAAAGCGTATTCAAAGAACAAAAAGGGACAAGTAAGTAATGAGTTAAAACAGTTTCCAGTTTACCTACAAAAACCCACATGTTGCACTTTAATCAATCTCTCTCTGTCCACTCTCCCTCTCAGGTAAAACGCAGTATATTCGCCTCTCCGGAGAGCGTGAACGGAAAAGTCGGCGTGGGTACGTGTGGGATCGCAGACAAACCCATGACTCAGTATAACGACACATCCAAATACAACGTCAGGCATCTGATGCCCCAGTGAGGTGTTTGTGTCTGGACACTGAACGGAACCGGCTACAAAGTTGTTCCACCCTGTTTTTATTTTGGGACGTGTGAAATTTGAAATGTAAGAAAAAGAAGCTAGCCTAGCTGTTAATTGGAATTCATAAGTTATGACTACGAGACTGCAGCTCCCGGGCGATACAGCTCGAAACTAAACCGTAACCTTCACTGGAAGACAACATGAAACTATTCATCCAGCAACTTGCTGTCAGGAGTAAGCTTAAGATGTGTAAATATATATAAGATGTAGAAATATAAGACATGCATAATTCACTTCTCTCATATTATTAAGCAAAGGCGGCCAGGTCTGCCAGTTATCCATGAGGATTTATCAGATTTGGTATCTGTTTCTGACAAATGGTTATCGATGTATCTGATATCCTTTATGTACACTTAGTCCGCAGTAATCTTTAAGTCCCAATATTCCGGTGGAAATGGGAACCCGGAATTTTAGTTTTTTTTTTTTTTTTGATACTCAATAAATGCTTCATGATGCTTCTAGGAAGAAGCACGACTGAAAATATCTCCTCCCGAGTCTTTTATTAAATAACCTGGGACTTGGTCCGTATTGTGTGTCAAACCTTTGCTACGTCTGTCCTGTACATCATGTGTCATCATTTTGTGGAATAAATTTCTGTTGTTGCTTAAAGGGTTTTGTACACCTTTACAAGAAATAAAGATTTTTTTACCTGTAGGTCAACCATGTGCGATTCTGCTGTCGGTAGTTAATTTCTAATGCTACTACGAAGGAAATAACGCTGCCTGACAAAGGTTGTGTTACTTGACATACGTTATCTGTAATAATGCAATAATATAATACAATATCTGAGAGTGGTCTCAGGACTGGCTCCGGATCCACAGACACCCTGACTAGGATAAAGCAGCTAATGAAGATGAATAAATCAATCTGTGATATTAGTTCAAACATTTTGTATTAGATAATATAAAAAAATAAACGAATGTAAAGTCTGGTTTTTAATACACTTTTATATTCTGTCAAACAAGCTTTCATATTTTTTCATTAAAAATTGTTTTCGACCGAGCTGCGAGCCACAAATGCACCGCTGTCTTCACTTCATCAGAAGTTCGGGCTGCGTTCAGCGGATTAAATGGGTGAAAAGCGTTCTTCAAAGTGATTTAGTGACCAAATTCATCGCAAGCTAAAAAAATAAATCAATGATGCTACATTCTGGACAATTTAATGTCTTAAACTGAGCCTTGATCATAGTTGAATAGAACTGAACAGAAGCATACCCTTATATACGTTTAATTTACACACATCAATTTCTGACAGTTTTGAGAAAAACAAAAAAAAGGAGGGCATCAACTAAGGTCTGATATTCGAGGTTCAAGGAAAGTAAAAGTAAATGGAGAAAGGGAGATCAATAAAATAAGAGGTGAGAATTGTTGTAGAGGTGTTTAGCCCATAAGCAAGAGTTTGTATGTTAGAATACATAAATGTCTTTAAATGACTAAAGTGGGTGGGGAACGTTAAAGTGTAAATTCTAATTTAATCCACTGAAACTCCATTAATAATCACAGACATTTTTCTTCTCCCTCTTGCTTCTTACGCATTTTTCACACATGTACTGCGAAGGATGTATCGATATTTGCAGGAAACCTTTTTCTAGTACAGCCATCTTTTTCATATTATTCATCATTTCCCACTCTCTACCAGACATGTGGTTATGGAATTTTCTCCATATGCTACATCATGCTGTGGCTAAGTGACGCCAGTGTGGTTGAATAGTTTTCCTTCACCACACCACTTGCTGGTCACTGCAGAGCTTCGGTTAATCTGATTCCTTCCAACACGCGGATGGTGCGGATGAGCTCTGATGGCTTTCCTCCCATACAGCAGACCTCTTGTATTCCTCAATTCCACTTATATCGTGTTTTTTACTACGCACCAAGTAATTAGCCTATATTTGTGCAGCTGATGTATGATTCCTTTGGAAACTGAAGACGGAATCAGTGGCTGGACCCCAGAGGACCTCCACAAGAACTAGTGGAAATGTGTACACTGGAGAACGGTATCCTCGTGGCTCCCTGGTGAAATATTAGAACACAATAATCAGCTATATCCAGGGTCTGTTTGGTGTATGTTATTTGCCCTGGAAGCCCAGACCCTATTTATGCCAGGCCACTTTATTAAGAGGGCCTTCTCATCTTGGGCATTATTCAGAGGTGCCACTCTTCAAGACGTCTGCCATGCAGCTACCTGCATTCACTGTGCACGTGTTCCAGGTTATAGAAACTTCACAGTGGTTTGACTTTTGTGATTATTGTTGATCATTTGACCCAGTTAAGTTTGTTTTTTTTGGATAAGCATTACATATCAATATGGGGCAAGCCCTCCTCAAGAATCCAATATTACCCCATCAGCACCATTAGTTATAACACTCTCAAAACACTCTCGAAAGTGTTGCTTAACTTTTCTCTCAGTTTCTATTTAAAGATGTGAGGTTTTTCCAGGGCAGCCTAGTTCGCTCACATACCTTCATTAAAGTCTGTGGTTTTTTTTTTGTTTTTTTTTTAGAAATTCCACCAGACTAACTAAATGGGTCACTGGTCCACCAACTTGCACATGTCCAAAAAAGTTGTTTCATCTGTGACAGCCAAATTAAAAGCAAGTCAGTGTATTAATCATATAGTTTGACTATAAGCAAAGTTTTTTTTTTTCTCTCATTGAAATATATACATATGTTTGTAATTCGCTGAAGGTTTTTTTCCTTTTGAGAAAGTCGTTGACTGTTTATCCGAGCCATCCTGCCATTATGGTTTTTAACTGGGGTGATTCCAAATTTAGATTTTTCCTTCAAATAGGGATTAGTCTTGCCTGTGAAGGCCTATCATTATAGAGCGAGAAATGCAGGGACGTTCACGAAAGCACTTCCCAAATTAAACATTTAGTAACTGGTCACAAAATGCTGGGACATAAAGCAGGACTACATCATGGCTGGTACACACATTACAGAAAGTGAGCAGAGAAGAACCATACAGACATGTGAAACTCCACACACAAATTACGCCGAGCTCAGGATTTACCCATGAACTCAGGGGCTGTGCAAATTAACAGAATATAAGTTTATATTAATCCCTAGGCTGCAACAAAACACATTTGAACAAATTCCATTATTTGAAATCAATGCTTAAATGAGCAGATCATTTGTATTGCCTTTGCACCTGTATTCTTTTGGTCGCTAATGTGCCTCAAAAAGTGAACCGAAATGATTTAACACAGCTAGCTGGAAAACCTACACGCTTCTTCCTTTGATACATAAATTTTAAATCACAAACAAAAAGTAATTGACCAATTTTGATAAAAAACTGCCGATGAGACATTTGGAAGGTGAAAAACATGAGTTATAATCAGATATATACTTTGGCGTAGTGGTTTGCAGTTTCGCCTTACACCTCCAGGGTTGAAGGTTTGATTCCTGCCTTGCGTCTGTGTGTGTGGAGTTCTTCCTGTGCTTGGGGTGTTCTCCTGTTTCCTCCCACAGTCCAGAGACATGCAGATTATGTACAGGATAAGCAGTATGGAAGATGAATATCATATACTGTACATATATGCAAACAAGTAGTGTTACATTTATAAACAGACAAACAATTAAATAAATCCAGAAAAACATAATATTTGCATGGGATTAGTTACCTGGGAACCTCGTGTGATTTGTAATAATTGCACAGGTTATCTGTG
This sequence comes from Clarias batrachus, assembly GCA_003987875.1. Classification (NCBI taxonomy): domain Eukaryota; kingdom Metazoa; phylum Chordata; class Actinopteri; order Siluriformes; family Clariidae; genus Clarias; species Clarias batrachus. The sequence continues at coordinate 843,699 of QMIH01000321.1, forward strand.
ATATTAATCCTGTAGAAATCTGTAATTTGTAAAGTAAATGACCTACCATATTTTGCCAAACACCGAGGTCCTGTGATAATATTAGTCCCGTGCGAATCAGCACGTCTGTGATTTGGCCAGGATTTGCTGGGGTTGTATATCATTTTTACAAGGTTTTTGTTTCGTGTGCGCCTTTTTATTCATCTTCTGCAAAGAATGGAGGCTGCATTGAAGTGCTTGAAAGTATTTCATGTTCTGGGTCATATCGCTATACACCATACAACAATACAATGTGCAGAAAGATTAGATTACATTAGATTTTAATCTGGTGAAATGTAAATGACACAGGACACAAAACTATATTTGTTTCTTTGTTTATCCATCTAACCGGACATCCATTTCAATTCTCTCTCTGCCTCACACACAGTCTGCATGCGTGCATGCGCGCACACACACACACACACACACCCTCCTCTTCTCCTTTCATTGCAAACTCTTAAATAAACACACATTTCTTTCCCTGTTAAATCTGGTTCCTCTTAAGGTTTGCCAGCTCAAGGGGTTTTTCCATACCACCCTCCACCCACCTCGTCTTGTTCGTCAGGGGCAATCTGATCATTATAATTTATGCATGTTATCTCACACATTTCATTCTAATTTCATTCTAATTTTCTTTTGATTCTTTTGCATCAATAACTACTGTTAAAGGTGTTATATTGAACTGAACTAAATTTAAAAACTGGTTGTTTCTGTAAGAACCTCAGCAGCGAGCTCATTTGCCCTCTCGTCTGTTCCAACCCCTCAACATTCAGCATGAGCGGTATACTACTCACCTTCTCATCATCTGTCATCATCTGCACCTCTTTCTCACTGGGTCAGGACTTAAGATAGATGTTTTTTATGTTTGTTAAGCCACACAGTGACCCATGAATCATTCAAGTATTAAAAAATCAGGAGCTTTGGAAGCAGAATATGAAGAAATCAGGGCTGGCTCAAGTACTGGGACAAAAGTCTTAAATCCCCCCTTAAGTAAATATAATAACAAAATAAAGGTTTTGTCCGTACAATGGTCAGAACTTGCGCTTTCAGTGATATCTTTTCTTTTCATACATTGTAGGACCTGAAACCAATCTAAAAAAATTCCTGTCTGTCACAGCGTCAGACAAAACTGTCCAGAAAGAATTTAATGAAACTTAGCTATCTGCCTGATATCTCACCATGAGTGAAATCAAAGTAAAAGTAAAAAGCTGTTGAGTAGAAGTGATGTTATGATCAGTTATGTGTGGGATTTAATAATGTACTTTAAAATAATCTACTAATGCGCTACTGTCTCAATGTAAACAAACACCTGCACCAATAGATATTAATGAGAAAAGATAAAGTGAATGTTTTACTGGGATTAGTTCATATTTTCACTTTGGCTGAAATAACAGCGCTGAAGTGGTAGAAGTGAATTTTAACACGCTGGAGTGGTTTTAAGACAAAACTTCATCTTTATCTGATCGACTTTTTCCATTTCTCATCTGTGATTCTCTCTCCGATTACCGAACAGGGAGTGTATTTGTCTGAGCACCAAAGAAGTACAACTTAGTGTAAACAAGGCGCAAAACATTAACCTTTCTACATCCTTTCTTTCAAGGCTGATTATAAAAAGTTGAAATGACAGTAAATTTGAAATCTTGCTGTGACTGCTCTTCAATTTCCGAATATTTAGCCACCAATCCATTGGAAACCAGTTCCATACAATGTTGTCACACACCAAACGACATTTTGAAAAAAAGGTGTTCATCTTTGTTGCAGGCGGACCTCAAATAATAATAATAATAATATCACTGAATACATTAAAGCACATCAGATTATTATTTTTTTTTTCAAAGTCTGGTTTCTTTATTTCGTTTCTAAAGAGAAGAGAGAGACTTTGATGTGCTTTTTTCTGAGGTAATTTTGAGGCTCCGCCCCTAACCGCCACATTTCATTTAAACGCGTCATTGTATCCTGCAACAACGTGTCGCGGTACAGTATATTCCCTCTTTTAGCTTGAAGTCATTTAAAAACACACACACACACACACACACACACACACACACACACACAAGAAAAAGATCCAGCACGCTGTTCTCCCAAATTTAGTCGTGCCCAGTTTCTCCCTGTCACTCGCACGCTGTCGCTTTACACGCCCCCTGTGACGCACTTCCTGTTTACACGCGCTGGCGTGGCTGGTGGCAGCATGGCAGTGAGTCAGGACGATCCCGCTGTAGGGCGCAGAGTCGCTCTAATCACAGCACTGAGACGGTAAGCGGAACTGCATTATTCATAAGATCGGAGCCGAGGATTAACCCAGACTACTTTCTCATTTCAGCTGTTTGTGTCTGTCTGTCTGTCTGTCTGCGCCTCTAACTCTAACACTACTGCTGAGCTCTGATAAAAAAAAAAATTCAGATAAATACTGTTTTTAAAATGTGTTGAGTATATAGATCCTTTCTTCCATAATTCACGTCCTTTATTTATTTATTTATGATAATGATTTATTATTATTATTATTATTATTATTATTATTAATAGATGTTATTTCTGCCAAACCTTTTTAATAGCTTTAGACAAGCCCTAGTCCTGGTTCTTTTTTAATAATATTAAATGTACAGATGAATGCTGTTGTTTTTTGAGGCTTGTCTGATTATATAATGCAACTTGGCAAAAACAAAAAAATGTTGCATAATTTTATGATCAAATTGCTTTTTTTCTTCTTCTTTTTTTTTTACTGTTTTTTTTACTGTAAATATTATTTTTACAGAAAAGTTCGCTTTACATCGTTTCAGCCATGTTGATGTCATTTTTCAGTACAAAATCTTAATTTCATGATCACCTGGAAACTAAGATTTTTCTCAATATAGAAACTGACATTTATATGTTAGTGACAGAAACTGGCATACTGTACATCAGGAAACAAGCTTTTCATGCACATATAATTCGTTCCAGAAGCGTGCTTGTATATCAAAACACTCGTATATCAAAGTGAATTTCCCTCATAAGAAACAATGGAAACTCCGTTCTACAACCCAAAAATGTTCATATAAAAATAATTAATACCAAAAAAAAAAAATTAAAAATAAAACAAATTAACCTGCACTTCATGGCTGTAGTGATTCAGACCAGAGGAGAAGCGGGGGGGGGTCTGCTGTGTAGGATGACTTTCACACACACACACACACACACACCGGTTTATCATTTCAGTCCTTTTTTTTTTTTTAATGTTCAGACTACTGAAATCAATCTGATTCCAACATAGATTTGGGCTGTCAGTCTGAACAACGCCCAAGTGATTCAGGATTCTTAGGTCAAGTTCCCTTAACAGGTTATGCAAAACGAACATGTTGCAGTTGCGTGCTTTAGGACAAGTTGCGTCATGTGCTCATGTGCAAGATGTGTCATTTCTGTCTTCTTCTGCTTTTATGGAATGAAAAACTGTTTGTCAGTGGATTGGACAGTGGGATGTCAAATCTGAGTCAGTATCGGCCAAACATTTAACGGTCAGAATGTTACTTGTGCTTCCTAGTATATTAATATTGTGGACTTTACTTTTATATCTTGATGTTGGTTGGTTACGACTGGATGAGAAATGTTTTGTGTTTGGACTGTTAACATGCCCGTTTAGTGTTCAAGAGAATGTAATTTACACAACACAACACTCCGGGATCTTGACCTTGAGTGCACCATGGAACCACGTGTGTAAAGGCTGAATCTATAGACAGTATTATAGTATTAGTAGAAACTCATTCTGTTCATATCAGACCGGTTCATCTTGTATTAAAGGCGTTTTAAATTGTAAGTCTGCTTTATATGTTTGTTAGTTACTGTTCTTTGTTTTTTTTTTTTTCAACTCTCTGTTACTAACTAACACACACAGTCAGATTCATGAGAATGTACTATTGGACTAGAATTATTTGAGGCCAAATATCCACTCCTCTCAGTTTTCACTGTTCCTGGTCGGGGGTTGCAGTGCGAGCAGGCAGAGAACGGTAGTCCAGAATTTTCTCTCCCCAGCTACAGAATCCAGGTCCGCCTGGGGCATCGCCAGAGTGTAACACTACTGCTGCTGCTGGCCTGATCCACTTGTCTGTCTCGCACTCTCTTGATACTTAATACTCAGGATAATTAAACTCCTCCATGTTCGCGTCTAAAAGCAAGAGTAGGAAACCCCCCGCTGTTTTAGTCCATAGGAACATGGCAAATGAAGAATGCTTTGTTTTTAAAGCTGGTGTGAAGTTTTAGTTATAAGTGTTACTCGGCTCAGCCAAATTCTTCCTGGGTGTGATTGTGTGTGTGTGTGTGTTTAGTCAGTGGAAATGCTGAGTCTCTAACAGAATGGTGTTATTCAGAGGAGAGTTTAGTGTTGCTTCATAATATAATGTCAAGATGTTCCAAACACACACACACACACACACACACGCACACACACACACACACACACACACACACACACAGAAACTTGCAGCATGACAGGACAGAATTTGCAACTTGTTTTCCTTTGTTAGATTGTGCAATTCCTTACTTTCCAGTTCTCCACGTTTGCAGCTGAGCTGTTTAATAGATGAGTTCTGGTTCTTCAGAGGCCTGACAGGCACACGGTGGAACGAGAGCACACAAACGGTGGCTTATGTTTAGAGTTAAATCAGATCACTGTGTGAGAATGCGTGTGGGAGGAGGGTTCAAGTTTGTTTATCTGTTTTCCCCCCATTGTTATCACTGTCATCAGTGACGCGGTGATTATGTGTGTAAGGGACAGCAGCCCTTTGTCCTGATAATGAGAAGAAATATCAGGAGTTGTCAGCATGTCAGCATGTTACAGCCGGTTTCAGCCTCACGCCTAGTCAGCGTTTCTCTGTCCCAGTTTCAGTAGCTGGAACATATCAAACATTATAGAAATACTGATTTCTTTTTTTTGTTTGTTTTGGTTTGGTGTTCTCTCTTTGAACGAACCTGTTTGGATATCGGATCTATAATGTACTGCAGTATGTTATCTTGACCTGGCAATGATTTTTCCAATCCAATCCTAATATTATAGCAATATAATATATAACTACGCCTGGAAGTTGAGTCATGTTCACTGGACTTCATTCATACCGCTTTATCCAACCCCCCCCCACCCCCATACACACACACTATAGGGACAATTTGGGAGCGCCAATTAGCCTAATCTGCACGTCCTTGGACTGTGGGAGGAAACCGTAGTACCTGGATGAAACCCACCAAGCACTGGGAGAACGTGCAAACCCCATGCGCACAGACCCGATACGGGACTCGTACCTGGACCCTGGAGGTGCGAGGCGACTGTGCTAACCTCTAATGCCAACGTGATGCCGCTTTTATCCTCTCTGTCCAAAATGATCCAGTAACGTCCCTGTTATAAAAACATTGTTATTATTCATTCATTGGAAATGGATTTTTTTTTTTCTGGAAACGTTTTCATATCGCAGCTTGACGCTCAGCAGCTCGTGCCGGTTCGTGGTGCATTTTGTTCCTGATCAAATCAGTGATAAGCACAGCATGTTCTCCGGTTACTAAAGATAACTGTGTATTACAGATTACTGATAGGAAATGTACAAGTGTGTGTGTGTGTGTGTGTGTGTTAGCCTCTCTGTACTTTAGAACTATAAATACTATAAATAAGGCATGAGGAAGTCAGGAAATTATTATTTAGATAAGTAAAGCAGAATGCCACATGAGAGATTATATAACGAGCGTTTCTTGTTCTGCCCAGGTATGGTGACGTGTGATGGAGTTGAGAGCTGGAGCCTTAAGAAGGTGGCGCTCTGGCTCAGGGAGCAAGGCTTCAGCGAGTACGTGGAGCTTCTATGCGTTAAGCACCGCGTGGACGGAGCCGCTTTGTTGTGTTTAACAGAACATGACCTGCGATCGCCGCCGCTGCAGCTCCCGCGGCTCGGAGACATCAAGCGGCTCGCGCTCGCCCTGCGGCGGCTTCAAAGGCGGCACACGCGCTCACACGCGCCGCTCGGTCACTCGGGCACGGGCAGTTTGTTTCTCTTGCATACCTCAGGATCAAAATGCTGCTCGTGGAACGACAGCACGGACCAAAACGTCTCGCAGAGTAATGGCATCGGTATGGCGGTGCGGGAGGAGCATCGCCACGGTTACTCGAACGGGAAGTGCAAGACGGACGACGGCCGTCTGGATCCTGAGGGATGGAAGACAGCGGTGAGCTCCGTCTATGTGATGCTGGTGTTTGGCATCACCTCCTTTGTCATGGTGCTGGTGCACGAGAGGGTGCCTGACATGCGCACATACCCGCCTCTGCCTGATATCTTCCTCGACAGGTGTGTATACTGCTTACAGTATACAGTGAGGGTGTAAGTCGAATAAAGCACAAGCGAATATTCTATTGCTGTTATTAAAGATCACGACATTGTACAATTTATTTGCTTGTCACGATCTGTACTTAAAACATCTTAAAACGACTATAAACCAGAAAGATATCCGTCTTTAGCTTTTGCTGTGTTGGAAAACTGAGACTTAATCCAAAAATACTAAACATCACCTTAAAAAGAAACCATCCACTAATAACAAGTGCACATGTTTCTTTTGACATTCCACCCATGTGCAGGTTGCTACTAGAACAATTAAAAACTTTTTTACCTGCATCTACTGTATACTGTTAGTCAAACATCTGGACACACTTTCTAACTCCACGCTCGTTCCTGATGTTTATTTCTCTCTACACGGTAAAACAATGCTGAAGGCGTTTCCCCAAAATGTACAATAATCTCCTACAGTCTGAACAGTTGATATTGAGATGTATATCTGCTCCTTCTGCTCTGTAAAGCTTCATAACGGCTCTAATCTGAGGCGCTGCTTGAGGTTAATCGGTGATTTCTGAGGCTGGTGACTCTAAATGAACTTCTCCTCTGCAGCAGTAAGTTTTTGGTCTCGCCTTCCTGGGAAGGTCTTCATGCGAGACAGTTTCATCATGGAGCTCGATGGGGTTTACACACACACACACACACACACACACACACACTCGACACACAATACTGTTCTTGTGAGAAACTGATCCAGAACAGCCGACCTTCATGTCAAACTCCTGTCCATGTAAATTTAGTCAACAGAATCTGACCTGAATTGTCCAGTGGAGTATAATTGGACTTAAATAATTGTATTGGTGTGTTTTAGTAATCTATAGGAGGATGAATGTAGGCGTATGGGTGGGACCTGGGTCTGATCCTCATTTGTAATGACTTTTAATCCTGTGTATGGTTCAGTGTTCCTAGAATCCCCTGGGCTTTTGCTATGGCTGAGGCCTGTGCGCTCATCCTGTGTTACATATTACTCCTAACACTGCTGCTGCACAGACACAGGTATGCTCATAACCACACACACACACACACACACACACACACACACGTGTTCTAGCTACACAAACACGAGCAACGTCTTTGAAACCAAGGGCTTTGCTTTAAACTATGACCACATGGATGTCGTGTGTGTGTGTGTGTGTGTGTGTGTGTGTGTGTGTGTGTGTGTGTGTGTGTAGATCTATTCTCTTTCGCAGATTCTGTAGTTTAACAGGAACTGTGTTCCTGCTTCGCTGTGTCACTATGTTCGTCACCTCGCTGTCTGTCCCAGGACATCATCTGCAGTGTTCAGGAAAGGTCTGAGAATTATATATATATATATTTTTTTTTTCTTTTATACTACATCTTTTAACGATTGAGATCTTTATTCAGATTTTTTATTTTTTTTTAAAAATCATCATATTTCTTCTTTATTTATCCTCTTCATTCAGTCTGCAGGCAATCACAGCATTCATATTGTGTGTGTGTGTGTGTGTGTGTGTCTAGATGTACGGTGATATCTGGTCGAAGCTTTTGCGGTCATTAGAGATTTGGAGTGGTTTTGGCATGTCCCTGACGGGGGTCCACACGTGTGGGGATTACATGTTCAGTGGACACACGGTGATTCTCACCATGCTAAACTTCTTTGTCACAGAGTGTAAGTGTGCTTCATTCAGAGTGCACATTGTGTGTGTGTGTGTGTGTGTGTGTGTGTGTGTGTGTGTGTGTGTGTAGTAATAAAGGGTTGGACAAATCATTGGACACAAGACAGGTGATCTGATTGATCTGACTGATGGCTAGCATGAACCTCTCCATGCACTATGATGTCGTACCCAAATTATAGTCAAATAGCCAGAGAATGTGTTGATGATGCCATTTCTTCCTTCATTGCCTTTAATGATAAGTTTAACATAATGGACTTGATTTAAGACTATTTAACATTAATAGAAGGAGATGATCAGATTTATAAGGGTGTAATATCTACTCAGATCAGCCATAACATTACAAGTCTTGTGTAGGTTCCCCATGTGCCACTGGATGTTGCGCTGTGGTGTCTGGCACCAGAGCGTTAGCGATAGATCCTTTGGCTGTTGTGGGTTTTGGTGTGAGGCCTCAGTGGATTGGACTAATTTGGCCTGTGCATCCCGTTGGTGCTGAAGCAGAATGGGATCTGCAGGGTTTGGAGGCTGAGCAGGTGGTCCCGGGCTCTTTGCCTGCTGTGTAGTGCTGATTTGTGCTGCATTTGCTGCATGTTAATATATCGCGCTGTTAATCAGTGGTTCTAGTCCTTCACTCCACCAGCCGAACATTTCCCTCTCGTAATGTCAATGAGACAAAAATCACTTGTCATGTTAAAGACACTAGAAAGGACAAACTGTCCCGTTTGCAAGACTTTAGTCTCACGCTCGTTCCCTAACATTAAACGCAGCTGTAGAAAAGTGCAACGATTAATTAATGAATTAATAAATGAAAAATTTTTAATGTACGAGTTCTCGCAACCAACTGAGATTTCATACCAAGCAACTCTGACTAAAACCTAAACAAGAGTATTTTATAGTATTCCCCAGTAGCACATTATCACCATGATCATTTGTAGGTGTTTTTGTAGAGAACAATGAATTTTCTCAGCACTCAATCAATAGTCTGTGTTGTTGGTGTTTCTCTTTTTTTAGACACTCCACGTAACTGGCACATTTTGCACACTTTGGCATGGGTGCTGAACTTGTTCGGGATCTTCTTCATCCTGGCTGCTCACGAGCACTACTCCATCGACGTATTCATCGCCTTCTACATCACCACCCGCTTGTTCCTGTACTACCACACTCTGGCCAACACACGGGCGTATCAGCACAGTCGCCGGGCTCGCATCTGGTTTCCAATGTTCTCCTTCTTTGAGTGCAATATCAACGGTCCCATCCCCAACGAGTACTGCTGGCCCTTCTCCAGGCCCGCTTTCATGAAAACAGCTATTGGCTAAAAAGAATGTGTTTATGCCACAGCTAGACTGTCTTGACTTATTGCCCAATGGATTTAGACTGTTGAGGAGAATAATATATTTATTTTATTCCTTGGTTCTTTTGGATGAATGGCAGCATTTGTTATTTTCCTGTTTGGTTGAAGAGAATCTTTTGTATTTGGACTCGGACATTAATCTTGTACTAGTCAGTACCAACGGAGCGCATGACTACTCGAGAGAACCAAAGTCCAGAGTTCTTTCTTATCTCATTTAGTCCTAAAGATTTACAGGAAATTGAACAGCTGACATAAGATATGGCACCACACGCCGACACCGATGCTCACAGTAGTTGCTTAAGATGTGTTCTGTGCTGCACTTTATCCCTTTTTTGTAATGAAAACCTTTTTTGTAATGAAAATGATCTTGATTTAAAAAATATTCTGTAACTACGATCTGTTGTGTACAGTGATGGTATGGCAGGTTTAAACTTGTTTTCAGCTTTTCTATTCAGAATTCTGTCTGGGGTTAAACTGGTAGCATTTTCTTACAAATATCAATCACAGATGCAAGCAGTACTACTACTTATTTAGTAAAAAAAAAAGTTTTTGTGGTGCACATTCTCTTAATTTAAGCCAACTCCCATCTTTTATTTGTTTCATCGCACCATATTCAAACTAGACTGTTAGAAAGTCCGTTTCTTGTATTAAATGAAAATGGCTCTATATGCATTAAGAGGTTTCCAACAGAAACAGTTTTATATGACTTTAAATGATCATGGGACTTAATCCTCATTTGTAACAAAAATCAGGAATTAGTCCTTTTTTTTTTTTGATACTGTGTAGTACATTTTATTGCAATATTTTGTTCTAAACATGTTCTGACAATTTATGGAGAAATATGCATTACTTTAATGGAAGATCCATATGCAATAATTTGTGCAATTCACTATTCCAGAAAATGCATCTTGCAACTGGCGCCATCTTCTGCATCATAAATACTTCAGCTGCTCTGGTTACGGAGTATTTCCCCCAAATTGTCTAAACCCGCTTTATCCTGTAAACGAGGCTCGTGCCAGGCCTGGAGCCTATCCTGCACACATGAAGATTAGATTCGATTCGATTCAACTTTATTGTCACTGCACATGTAGGTACAAGGCAACGAAAGACAGCTTGCATCTAACCAGAAGTGCATTTTCGCAGTGCAGAATAATTTGCATATATAAATAGTATATAAGAGTATGTAGAGAGGTAGATTATTTACAATGAGTGCAAATGAACAAATGATTACAGGTGGTACAGTAAGGAAGGTATTGTATACCATGCTAAAGAATTTTGCATGTGTAAACATTATACAGTGAGGAAGGTGCAGCCAGTGTGAAGATATTGTATACCTATAATAAATAGGTTGCATACAGTATGTATACTGTGTGCATATGTAACTGTTAACAGAAATGGTTATATACAAAAAGGGTTATATACACTGAGTGCAATGAAGAAGGATATATGGCAACACAAATATGAATGACTATACAGAGATGGGTTATGTACAATGAGTGCAATGATTGTGGATCAGGAAACAAATTGTATATCGTGGTTATGGTATTACAGTAAAGATGGTTGTGTACATTTGTGCAACTTGTGATTTGAGGTAGAGTAAGGTATGAGGTAATTAAGCTGCTGGAGTACAATGGAAAAACCTCATTTCCCATGTAGCCTTGAATGCATTTGCAACACTCGCAGTTAGGCAATATTCTTAATTACATGCAAATTTTCACCTACATTTTCACAAGTTCTTGCAACATAGATGACACAGGAATCACAATACATTAGATTATACATACTTATAAGATGAACTAATTGACTTATGTACTATGTCTTCTTGGGTTGCGTCTTAAAAAGGAAAAACGCAGAGGGAACAAAAAGGCACAGAGAGGTTATCTCGGTTAACAAACACACTTCAATACAGCTTTTAGTAAATAATCCAAAGTTTAAATTTTTAAGTGTCATAAAATACTGAAATACTGCCTAATTAATCATAACATGAGGTTAGGTTATTGCAAAAGTTTTTAGAGTTTGTTGTTAAATGCGTCATATTGTAAGTGTCACACAAAAAGTCAATTTGACTAACATAATCAAATGAATAATAAATAGATTAAACATGAAAAGCAGTGCAACAGCCTTTTCTATATGACTGTGACCTGATGAAGGCAAGTTTATTACAAATGGAA
>QMIH01000322.1:4777-29074 GCA_003987875.1 Clarias batrachus
ATAAATATACTGTATACACACATTCATAATTGTTCATAAATCCATGACCAATGTAACTATTGAAACTTTATCATGGTCATACTTTTCTGTTTTCTATTGTGCATGCCCTGCAATTTAACTGACAGAAGATAATGAAATCTCTCACTTTATGATTGATAAACATAATAGCATTGGGATTTAGATTTATGATACATCAAAGCAGAACGGGATGGTGATAAAGTGAGAAAAAGAGGAATGTGCAAATTGCTTGAATTTAATACATTCTTTTTTTGAAAAGCCTCATCAGACTTTGATTTGCATGTAATTGCAACAGACTGTTAAATGTTAAAAGGTATTTGATTGTCCTTGTTGACTGAACACACATGGCTTGCTGCTTTATAATGGAAATAATGGGCAGCAGAAATGTGGTCTAATTGTAGGTTAAGTCGAGAGAGAGAGAGAGATGGACCCTGTATATAATGTTTGCTCAAGTGGAAACAAACCGAGTCTGCAACACAATACAGAAACATCAGAAACAAAGTCAACATTCAATATATCATTTGGTCCTAAAGCAAGACGATGAGGTGTCAAAACAAATTGCCTTTCAGAAGTTGAGAGCTGCGGGATTTTAAACAACACTTTGACATAAATATAGCTTTCGGTTCAGGCTCCGGGGTGAAATGGTGCAGCAGGAGAGTGACAGCTTACATCTTAGAGAGGGGAAAAAAATAAAATAAAATCTCCAAGATACTGCAACAAAGTCAACATTCCACTTTTGCTAGAAGTGTAGAAATCCAAAAGACTCCATTTATAACCACAACGAGTAGATCGATATTCTACATGAAGAGTGTGTAGTTGAGAGCTGCTTCTCGCTCACTATTTCTCTGTGAAGTACAACAAATAACAGACTTGTTTTGAGACCTTCATAAATCTGGACTGTTCATAAATGTATTTGTCTGTCAGGTCTTAGTAATACCGTGGGAGAATTACTGCATGTTACTATCACTGTAATTATATTCCAAAGATTAGTTAAGAAGATGAAGTTCTAGACAGCTATATCTCAATATTAAATGATGAATTGTGACTATATTAATCACAACATGCCCTTCATTCCTTTTTTTCTCATTTTACATCTTTTTGATTTTGAACAAGAAAGACAGAACCTGAGGCATAGAGAAAGCCAGAGAAACTATCATTACACATAATGTCAATTTCTCAGTTCCATAAACCAAATAGCATGGATTATTTTTTTCTTCTTTACTAGTTGTCTACTTAATAGAGTAAGGCCATTATATATGAACGAGGTCCTTTCCGAGAGCTTGTTCGCAAGTCCAACAAACATTATCAAGGTACTTGGATATCAACACAATTGGCTTTACAGTGTAATGCAAATTTTTTTTTTTAAATGACCAATATTCACCTTGCTCCATTCCCTTAATTATTTTTTTCAAAAGTTTGTATCTTTCATGTTCGTATGTATTCAATTCAATACATATATATATATATATATATATGTATGTGTGTGTGTGTGTGTGTGTGTATATATATATATTATACACTGAACACAGTAATACAGACAGACAACAAAACACAAACATTTGTACATCAAGATGTTTAGAAGCCAACATCAGTGCAAATAAAATGACATCAATAAAACTGTATAAAATGGAGGATAATAAATGGAATTAATATGTATAAAATAACTGTAAATAAATATAAACTAAAGTAAAATAGATGGTGAATTATGCATATATTAATAAATTAAACTTAAAGTGAAAATATAGTAAAAAAAAATATATAAAGTAAACTTTTATTTGTCGCATACACTGTCATACACAGTACGATATGCAGTGAAACACTTATACAACCTCCTGTGACCTTAAAAAAGATTATATAAATAAATATGGAATAAAATAAGAAATAAAATATATATTAAAAAAACTTTAGCTACAGAAAATATATTTATAAAGGACAAGAACAAATATATAAAATATAATAAAAACTACATAAATATGTTTTATTATTATTTATTTATTTATTTATTTATTTATTTATTTAGGCTGTACAAATATTGAAAATATAGAAAACTTTAGTTGTGGAAGTGGAATAGAATAGAATTTAAATAGAATTGTCCAGGGAGTATGTGTGTGTGTGTGTGTGTGTGTGTGTGTGTGTGTGTGTGTGTGTGTGATGTGTAGTATGTAATCATTAGTATATTGCAGCAACATTGGCGTCATTGTAACATGTAGAGGACTTAAAATGGGAAAATGGGGGCCGGGGGGTCATACTGTATGTATACTGTGAATAAAGATCTATTTCTTATAGGAAGAAAAAGCTGTTCTTGTATTAAAAATAAAATATACATGTATTTGTGAGCAGAATAATACTTCAAATAATATTTTTTTTAATAAGGCCAGTAACTTTTAACATGCCAGGTTAGCACCCGTCACACTGCGACATGACCATGAAACTGGAAAGTTTGAATCTATCGAGTTCATATTTCCTAGTCACGTCACTTTGACTTTCTCTTTTTTTGATGCGTCTATCATGTTATCAGGCACGTGAACACGTGCTCCACAGGTCTGATGAGATTGATCAGAGTTATTACCATGTCTGATCAGATCATTACCGCACTCTTACCAGGTGCTTATCACACACCTACTCCATTGTCATCGCATCCAGGGTGTCTGAATAATTACCACTACATGTTCCGATATGTGTGAGGCATTGGATCCAGCATTCATACTTAATTCTCTAAACATGACATAGAAGTGCTGATAACATGCTGCATGCATGCCATAAGTACTAGGAAAATGTAATATGGTCTTCTACAATGTGGCATGGACCTTCCATGGTCATAGCACAAGGCTGAAATGGTCATTGAGACCTCCATTGGCAGAACAACAACATAGTGGAGAAACTCATCTCACTCCCTAAAGAAGTTAGTTATGCTGTTAAATGGTCAATGGCCTTATTAAGATCTTCCGATATCTTGCTTCAACCACACCCTCAACAGGCTTGATGTTTTTAACATGTCCAAAAAAATCATGGTGATTCCACATCAAAAGAGTACATTACTCTGGGTTCTCTGGTTTCCTCCTACAGTCCAAAGACATGCAGCGCTAACTGGAATTCCCAAACTGCCTGTAGTATGTGAATGTTGACCAGAGGTCTTACCAGGGTGGTACAAAAAAGGAATTAAATACCACGCTCACCATTGACCTCCATGGTCCCTGGTTGAACTACAGAGGTTCCTGGATGGATGGATGGATGGATGGATGGATGGATGGATGGATGGATGGATGGAATAAGATTTGTCTTACATTATTTTAATTAGTAAATTGGGGGCTCAGATAGTTGAGACTTTCAGTTGCTGATCAGAGAGGTTCAAAGCTCTGCCATCACCAGGTTGCCAAGGTTGGGCCCTTGGGGAACGCCCCATGCCCATAGGAATACCCAGCCACTGAGATTCAGGTCATCAGTCCCAAACTTGAATAAATGGGTGGGTTGTAACAAGAATGGATTCCAGCATAAAATCTCTGCAGATCGAATGAAAAAAACGAGAAGCCCTTAGGGGGGAAAACAAACTCAAAATTTCATTTCGAACATTACCTAAAAGACTGCTCTAGAGGTTAACGGCGATTATTCAGAGCTGAATGTAGTCTTAGAGATTTATAGCAGGCTTGAGCAAAAACAAATGAGAAATTTAATCTGTTCTATAAGTCTATAAGAAATCAGTACAATGTGACTGAGCTAAACCATTCAGAGCTTTAAATAAGTAAGACATTATAGTCATTGCAACCAGTGTTTAATAAATCGGACTGACATGATGTATATTGCATGGTAGGCTTACTGCCGGTCTGCCTGGTTTTTACATTGTGTGTCCAGGTGTATGGTTGTAACTGTTATTCTACCAAATTGTAGTTGGGGGAAACAAGTAATAGAATCATAATCATCGGTTTGTTTATTATGTTCCACTTATCCCCTCACAATGAAAATTGAAGGCCAAATGTGTAATTTTGCATTGACATTTTGCAATTGCATTTGCAAAAGCCACAAGACGCGGCGTCTGTCGAAAACGAAGGAGTGAACACTGAAGGAACCCCCAACCATAAGTGAAAAAGAAAGAAATTACCTGTCTCAGCATCGTGTCACTGCAAAAATCTGCAATCAATTCCATTTCAGAATGTCACATGCAAGAACAAACCACTGCTGCAAGGTCAAATACAAAGTAGGGCTGGAAGAAACATTAGGGGGAGTATAATGGAATATTGACCTTAAATCTTGTGTTAGGGAACAGAGGTGTCAGGGTTTGGCTTGATGGAAAGGATGAATGCACTGTACAGTATAATGGGTTGCCAAATATTTTAGCACCTGTCCAAATGGATAGATATACTGTACAACAAAAACTATAAGGGGCCCAGAAATGAACCTTGATGGACACCAGACGGTTTTTCACCCAAATTAAGGCATCCACACTGTGGTTCAAGCAAAAAGGTTGACCACTGTATCTAGCACAAATTTTGCCAAAACTGGAAAAATATGGAAATGCTTAAATTATGAAAAGTTTTTGAGACATTCTTTGAAGTTGGACAAAATATATTATTTATATTAGTAAGTTAGAAATGGTTCATAAATGTATGAACTTGAGGAGAGCCTCAAGACAGAGTTCATTACAGAATGTGCTCTGTAGTTAAAAGTTCTCAAAGTTCTGGGGACATTTAGACACTGCACAAAAATATAAAGTAAGCTGCAGTAGAACATAAAGTATTTAAACCCAGTGGTTAATAACTGGCAGAATGTGGTCTGGATGTCGACCCAGCAAAGTGTTTCAACAGACCAAACCAAGTACTTTAAAAAATACTTCAGCAGAGATGATAAACATATGACAAAAGTTGGCTGTAGTTCATCATTCAAGCTCAAGTGCGGCATCTGTAGCAGATTGTTTTACATTAGATTCAATCACATGAATTATTTTACCGAAGGTAGTTCATTTGACTAAGGATATTTTATAAGAAAATACTTTTTCAATAGATCTTTTTAATGTATATTCCAGATCTATTAAAAAATATCTGTTTCTTGTGAACTGATGATACATATGTTAAACATTTCATTTGTATAATCGACTATTGAACATAAATTTTAAGAAGGCTAGAAGGGTTCAAAAACGAAACCGCAAACTTCCAATCAAAAACAAGGCCTTAACACACTGAACTACACTGACAGTGAAACTGGGACTTGTGATGAAATATCTGGTCAATGGAGGCATAAAATCGATTGACAATTACAGAAAACTTAGGTTGAACTAAGTTGAGGTGGTTCAGAGTCTACAGGCTAACATTCACTAAGCGGAACACCTGATAAAAATCAACAGAACCGTACACACAATCATTCACCAGCACCACGTGCGCATTACAGAAACTCTGTCTGAGTTATCCTCCTGAGAGTTCTGATCTCGCTGTCATGGGCCATTAAAGGAGTTCCTGGGAGGCCGGCGTTTCAGACGTGAAGCAGGCAGGCTGATCATGGATCTGGTGTACTGAGAAAACTTTCTACCTTGAAGGTGTCCAAGCACTAGTGAAACACACTAAGTGCATTACAGTAAGTGCATTAGTGTAGCAGGGGATTATATAGATTAATAAATGTAGTTTTTACTCTGATAAATGTGTTCTGCTATTCTGCAAAACCAAAATCCTGGTTTGACTTGAATGCTCCTCGTAGTACAGCTTTCTTTTCCGAGTCCATGGTGCACATAAAAAAATAAAATTGTTAACGTCAGTAAACAGCTAGTGCAAAATAAAACATAACCACTAATCATCTTATTTGGAGAAATAAATTGTTAAAGCAATTACAAAACAGTCAATGCCATTTAGTCATGTTTGTTGTTCATCCTTTCTAAGCAAGAGATATTCTGTAGGGAGACTTTTTTATTCTAGTTGAATACTCCAGTATGGTCATCATTTTTCATTCTGGGAAAATTCTTTTCTAATAACATCTAGAGGAAGCTGAGAATTATAAATGGCTTGGGATGTCGTTAATTTATATACTTTGTTAAATAAGAGCCTAATTCTGTTCCCACATGCCTCTATCAAGCTGAAAAATTAGCTTGTGCCAGTGTGGGATCCCTCAAACATAAATTAGCCTGTGCATCTCTCAAATCCACACAACAAGCAAAAACAAATGCAAGAACCCATCACGGAAATAAGCAGCTTTGCCTAAAATGGTGAAGGATTTTTTTTATTACTGTATTTTTTTAATCCCCCCCCCCCCACACACACACACATAAATAAATAAATAAATAAATAAATAAATAAATAAATAAAGTAAATTTCACACACATGTAAATTAATTTAACATGAAAACGCATGGTAATTAAACAGGTCTATTCTCCCGGTGGCACACAGTGGAAACTCATGGCTAAATAAAAGCCTTCAGGTGAAGCGATGCAGAGAAAGCTACAGTACCAGCTTTCTCACACAACACAGAGATCTGTACAGCTCGCCCTGTCATTAAACAACAATGACCTCTTTATAATAAACACACTGGCGCGCCAGCTGAGGCCCTGCTCCGGCTTTTAATCGGAGAAGAAAAGTAGAAACAAGTGGAGGTTTTAAGAGAGAGTAAATGGAGTCTTGGATGTGTGTGTGAATCAGATAAGAGAATGGGTAAGAAAATAAAGCAGAAATGAGGAGAGAGAGAGAGAGAGAGAGGGAAAGAGGGAGGGTAAAACTATTCCAAAAACTCTACCACAAGGTCAAAGACAGGTACAAACAGTGAAACTAGACAAAACACTGGTGGATGTGGAAAAAAAAAGGAGGGAGAGAAAGAGAATAATAACCCCTTTTTAGGTTCTGTAAGCCAATGTTCCTCAGAACGAGGTCAGCGAAGGAGAATCAGGTCCTGAGATTTTGGTACAGAGGTGGAAATCACAAACGTTTTTCACTGTTATTATATCGTTCAAGTATTTAGAAAGTTACATTTAGTTTTTTAGTCTATTATGTTTGTGAAAATTAAATGTAGATGATATGGTCTATAATACTTATCTATCTATCTAGATTTAAATGGTCCCTATTTAAAAAAAAAAGAAAAAAAAGGTATGAATATGGCTATAAGCTTTGATTCAAATCATCCATATTACATCTGTTTGCAAAAAGTTTGCACACCCCTAATTTCATTAGTTATTGTAATTTCAATTACCTTAAAAAAAAAAAATCTTCACACTCCACTAGTAATCTTTTATGTATTATTTAGGGCCCAAGCACTATGACATCAGCCCTATGTCRTCATAGTGTGTGAAGGGCACTCTTGTTTTCCTAAGGATTTTTTTTCCACCCTTTTGTACTTTTCGGGGGTCTTAGCATGCTCAAAAACTCATGAAACTTGGCAGACAGGTTGGAATCTGCTGCCATCAGGATGCCTGAGTCTCGTGGCCCAGGGCCCCCAGCGGCCCCCACACGAGATTTTGCTGCCTAGCTCATACACACTTTCACGTAGGCACACGAAACTCGGTACACATTTAGAGCTCAATCGAGCCGAACAACTTTCATGCTGCATGTCCTGGGCTACACTCAACAGGAGGCCGGTTATTTTGGGTCGTTCGCAAAAAACGCACCCGATGGATTTTGATATACTCCTCCTAGGGAAATTATACAATTGCTTCCAAACTGGGCCAAAGAGATCTAAAGCCATTGAGGAGGCAAAATTGCAGAGGGATTTTCAATATCTCAAACGGGTCAGCCGTGCTAATGTCTTAAACTTATGCCGAAAAATGATTAAGGACTTTCTGTGTGGCATTATATTGAGTGACATTATATTCAGTGACATCACATTCAGCGACATCACATTCAGGAACATCATTGTGTGAGGCTTTTCTTCCAGCACCTGCGGCCTATTGTACACACATACACAACACAAATGTTAACACACACAAACACGTCTCACACACTAACACGCACATAACTAATGTTAATACACACAGACTCAAACCATACACACAAACAAGCACAAACATGCACATTTACTCGTCTCACACACAGACTGACACATCCACACATCACACACCTCTCTCCCTCACTCTCACACACATTAACCCTTACACACTAATGCGCGCACACACACACACACACACACACACACACACACACACAGATGCACTCAACAAATATTTAGGGCCCAAACTGACATTAGCCCTGTACAGTGTGTGATGTGTGCAGGTTGTGAGGTGCAACCGAGTGGTGATGGCTTTTTTGAGGACACACTCGAATGACACATGTGCGGGGCGCCCAGGGTGGGGTTGGCACAGGGTGCTTGGGCCCGTCATCGTTGCTTGCAACTATATTTTACTCTTGTTTTCTCCTGATCCACAGTAAACTGCTTTGGATTGTGTGCATAAATTTAAGAAAGCTGACTTTGAAGTCATTAGACACCTTAATGAGACTCATTTCAAATAATTAGAGATTCCAAACTTAATGCAGCCAGGAATATAATGAATCCAAAAATGTTATTATAGTATTATTTTATTAGGCTAATTTACTCAAATGTGCTCAAATTAGCTTACAAATAGTTTTACACTTTGCGTGTGCGAGACTGTAAACAGCCTAGTAAACAGTAATTAAATGAACCCAAGTCAGTATTTGGTGAGACAGTGCTCTGAGGACCCTTTAGTGTCAGGTCCAATTTGTGTTAGTAGCCAATTCCCTTTTAAAACTAAGTTTTACTGAGCGTCCTGCAGAATCTTCTGATTAGTTTGGGTGTTGCACCTGCTTCTTTTGCATGCAAAACCCAGCAGCTTCCATTTCATTTTAAAAGTGTCTAAAGTGGTTTGCTTATATAATGTGCTGCTTTCATTTCTGCCATGCAAAAAATTCTCTGAAATTTTAAACTTTCTGGTGGAATACTAATGTTTGAAAATCTATCTAAATATAGTAACTTTGTACTCACTTAATAATTAAGTCAATAACCTAAAAAAAAGAATAATATAACAGTTCTGTGAGATGTTAAACTCCATATTGTTTGGAAATGATTTTATAACACATTTCAGATTGATGTGCAGCAATAGTTGCTTTTCTAAGACCATTGCTTATGTCTTTTCCTCTTGGCATTGTGTGAACACACACCTGAATGCTCCAGACAAGCAACCTGCCAAAATGTCTGCTTTTATAGAGGGTCTGCACACCTGCTGATGATCAATTAATCAAGGACTGATGATTAGCCACACCTGGCTGCAACGTACCCTCTTAAACCCTGTGGAAGCATGTAATATTGCCCAAATGCTTTTTTTAAGCATTGTTTTTTTAAAATAATAATAAATAATTGGACAGTGAAAAAAAAAGTTGTTTTTGACTGTGAAAAAAAGGCCTAATACTTATAAGATAAAGACTCACTATGATTAGATGATTCTTAATGTTTTTACAAAGAAGAGGGGGTATAAACTTTTGTTATATAGAACAAAAGACAATACAATTCATTTTAAAGCATCATCAGTCCCTCTTCTGTCAGTTTTCATTTCACGATGACAGCCTGCATATCATAACCGTGCGCTTGTCAGTCATCCCTTAATGTTTACATCATTACACAGATAGTGTATGGAACCAGACACAGTGAATGAATCAGCTTTTTTACACACAGTGTATGTACAGTATGGACTGAGATAGGAAACAAAAGGTTACACTAAAACCTAACTACTTACTCTGCAGTATAGCTTTGTTAAGTATAACAAACATGTCCGAACCTTGGGGGCCGCACCCTGCAACCCACAGCACCCAAAGGGTCTGCTGCCAGCATCCTGGTTCCAGACACCACAGCACATCCCTTTGAGGCCCTGAGGAGCCACGCCCTGAGGGGCCAGGGCCACTCTGGTGGTACAAAGGCAACCTACACAATATCGCGCATAATGATTTGTGTTTGTAATGTTATCATGAATCATGAAAGTCAAAATAGGTGTTAATTATAAGAATTCGACCAAAAAAATCTCAAATAAATGAAAATAAATGATGTCATGTTTAATGGATCAGCCTTTTACAACCATTAAGATTAGAAAGTGTTTACAGGAGATGGATACCTGGAACAAAAAAGTTCTTAAACTGTAAATTGTAAATTGTAACTGGTGTGGTACCTTTAGTACTGTATGTACAGTATCTTTTCCTTGGAACGGTTGTTTTGGTCAAAGTTTGATTTTCGAGTAAAGCTATAATTATGCGGTGAGTGCAGTTATGTACAGTAATTTTGGGATATTTTTAAAGGTGAAAGATATATTCTCACGGTATAAAAGACGTACCCACCCCAGAGACAAGGATAAGTACAGATTTGGGCTTGATCATAAAGATATCTGCTTAGTAAGACTCGACAGTACATGTATGAACTGTATGCCCAACAAAAAGACGATAGAATACCATTTTTAGACAAACGCAAAAATGTATGCAGCATGAAAAAGGAAAAGGGCTTAGAATGGTATAAATGAACATTTTTCCTATACAGTTATATCTGATTGAAGCGAGCATTCATGTCGGAAATATATTTTTAAATGAAACCCTGATTTATCCTAAAAGCATGATGAGGGAAAAAAATGGTCCACCGTCTTCTAAGGCTTTAAACAAATCCCTAAATTATGTTGGTAGTTAGACATCATAAATCAAATCGTTTCAACTCATGGCACAGGAAAGAGGGAGAAAAAAAAATCCCCATATGCTCGAGTTTGTTTATAGATTTCTTTAAACTTAAAAAAAAAAAAGCACTTTGAGTGGCAGGAACTTAAGAAAAGTGCCTGTTAAGTCCATCAGCACTACTGCGAGAGCACTCTAATTGGCATGTGGTTGTGTCGGGAATAACTGGGTTGATTTGAAGCAGTTGAGAGATGGGAGGAAAGACAGTAACCTTCCTCGAGCTCTGCAGGGAACGGGCTATGAAGCACTCGTATTTACTCCCTCCCAGTGTGCACAGATCAACAGATTTCAGTGTTTTATGCATCACGGCAAATGAAAGAGACACATGATTAATGTTCGCCCCGTCTCTTTCAAGCCCCATCACAAACTCGGCCTCCTTACACGCATCCTCTCAGCATGCCAAAGCAAAAACAAGCTTCCTTAAAAGAAGATATTAAAGTCAAATACAGCGATGCTTGTATCAAATAAAATGCCTCATATGTTGGCACAATATCAGATGATTGTGAGGCTTCATGGAAGAGAAATGCACTCTGCATGAAGCAATTACAGGCAGAGATTTTTTTTTTTTTTTTTTTATAGAAAGAAATTAGAAAGGATTCATTCAGGAAAAAAAAAACGTTTTACATTTTTTTAAAGATACTATTAGCATATATTAGCATATACGGCTCAATAGAACCTGCAAGCAAAGCATGATCTCATGCATAATTCTCCAGCTATTTATTTATTTATTTTTTATTTAGGGGTAGCATTCATAATTCGCTATAAATCTTTTATAATGAGAGTGCATGTCTAATATGTGTACAGTATTTAAGCCAAGGAATACCTTTATACTGTATATCCTTCAAGGGAATTGAAATAAATAAGACTACTGTACATAGCACCTACAGTACATACTGTAGTAAGACTCCACACCACCTACTGTATATAATCCCTTCATGTCAATGGACATAATTAAGGTTGCCTGAATCCTGCATATTATTACACTGTACTGTAATAGGCTACATCACAACTGATTTAAGAAAGGTTACAAAATGGCTACATAAAGTTACATCAAACCGTGGATATGCTCGTTATTACCACTAATATAAAGAATGTTATGGAACACCTGCACCGCTCCTTTATGACAAGTGATAAGTCGACATTAACCCTACTTAATGCCTTAAAGACAACGTACTGTACATTCACATATTGTAAGACCACATACTGGTATACATACTGTAATAAGGATACACTACAGCAAAATACAGTAATAAGGCTACATAACGCATACAGTATGTTATAAGACTACATAACACATGCATCATGTCTATTTCAGTCTTATCACCAAGTGCAGTGTCAGTCAGGTATTAAGTCACACTGTAACCTCTCTCTCTCTCTCACTCTCTCTCTCTCTCTCTCATACTCTATACCACAGGGGAACATACTGTCTTGATATTCTAAGATATCAAGACAGTCAATCTGTAAACTTGTAACACAACTTCCCTCTGTTGCTGCTGGGGATAGGACTTCATGAATAATCCTTTATAAATAGTTTGAGGGCCTGTGTAGGTCTTAAGTAACCCTATAGTTATTTCATCTAAGTAAAATTATATCAACAGTCATTTTTGTACTGTACAGTATATCTGCTATATTATTATTATGAATACTATAGTATTATTTAGCATACTGCACCCTTATAATATGTTGATATTATGTATGATTTTATATTCAATATCATACAAACATATAATAGAATGAAGAATCATTTCATCATGTCCTGTATAATGCGTTGAAATGTAAAATGTATGTACAGTACGCGGACGGATTATGAATACAGGATAATAATGTGGATTCTTATCTCTCTTAAAGCAGGAAATAAAAGGATAATGTACATTTTCATTCAGCTGCCAGCATTAAAAGCACAGTTGTGAGAACAGTGCATTCACTGCAAAAGACTTTATTGTTGAACCCGATCTAAATCATGTTGTGCCAACATTTCACATTGTTGCATAGCAACAGCAGGGCGAAATAACCCTAATGCGGTGAAAGCAGGGCGACGATTCAGTGTTCATTTCTCTCTTCTGGATAAAACACTCCTGACAAACCCCAAGAGGGACGGAGAAAGTAAAATCATGAGTAATGATCTTGCTGCAAACAAAGACAGCTTTATAGCAAGAAACAGATGGAAATTTCAATTTAGGGGTGATAAATAACTAACAGAATGCAATGATTGTAAAATTGCATATAAAGTGTGTGCACCTGGTAATGGTTGGAGGGGGCATTTGGCTTTGTGTGTATGTGTGTGTTGTGTTTTTTTTTTTTTTTGCATGTTCTGCGTTTAGCAGAAACAAAGATAAGAAGGAAAATTGCAAATTAGGTGTCAGTATTATTTTCAGCGCTTCATCAATTTGTTAAACTCATGAAATATGTACTGTAGATGAGGCTGGATTTATGGAAAATAATGGCATGGACAAAAAGATAAACGTAAATAAGAATATAAGCCTCAGTTTATACAACATGGAACCAAAAGCATGAACCACAGCACATAACAGATTAACCAATTTATCCTCATCTTGAATGCAATTAAACTGTCAACAGTTATTCTACTATCAGGAAAAAAACACCACATTGCCAGAGTCTTTGATATCCAATTTGCTTGTTGTTGTTGTTTGACTGTTTTATTCATTTTTGAAATTAAAAACAGAAGTCCTCCATTAAAAGAATCAGTAACTAAACAGTGTTTTCAAATGATGAACACCACACTGCACAAGTAGTATTCTACACTACAGGCAGTATTATGGAATTATGTTGACACAGGATTTACTGTATTTATATATTAGTCAATCACTCAAAGCTTCACAGGGCATCTGATTGCGCATACAGCAGGTTATGCATAGACACTGTGATACCTTGGGAAACAACAACAACAAAATATCTGTCTTTGTTCCACCAGTTTTATATTTGAAGGCGCACTCACACTTCCATGTTAAAGCTATAGTTAAGTTTTTAAGTCTGTCCTACTATAAATCAAAAGTGAGATGAATATGAGTGCATTAACATAGATCTTGGTATATAAATTGTCCTGCTCTATACATTAAGGTTTTCATCTGGAGTGCAATGTAAATAATCTAGGCCCAATTTCACAAATCTGTGCAAAAAAAAAAATGGATTCCAATGTTACGAATTCAGCTGAGAATCAAGTGAAGTTCTTGTTGTCCCATTGAGCTACAGAAGACAGCTCAATGCTCAGTATTTAGTTGAAGCATCCTTTTGATCTAATACAGCAAAGTTTTTCACACCTGGATTTGGGGATCTGGGTCTGTCATTCCTCCTTGCAGATCCTCTCCAGTTCTGTCAAGTTGGATTGTAAACGTTGGTGGACAGCCATTTTCAGCTCTCTCCAGAGATGCTCAATCGGGTCAGGGCCCTGGCTGGGCCATTTAAGAACAGTCACAGAGTTGTTGTGAAGCCACTCCTTCGTTATTTTAGCTGTGTGCTTAGGGTCATTGTCTTGTTGGAAGGTGAACTTTCGCCCCAATCCGAGGTCCTGAACACTCTGGAGAAGATTTTCATCCAGGATATCCCTGTACTTGGCCGCATTCATCTTTCCCTCGGTCGCAAAAAATCGTCCAGTCCCTGCAGCTGAAAAACACCCCCACAGCATGATGCTGCCACCACCATGCTTCACTGTTGGGATGGTATTGGAAAGGTGATGTGCAGTGCCTGGTTTTTCCACACATACCTCTTAGAATTAAGGCCAAAAAGCTCTATCTTGGTCTTATCAGATCAGAGAATCTTATTTCTCACCATCTTGGAGTCCTTTTAGCAAACTCCATGTGGGCTTTCACTTCCGTCGGGCCACTCTGCCATAAAACCCCAACTGGTGGAGGGCTGCAGTGATGGTTGACTTTCTACGACTTTCTCCCATCTCCTGACTGTATCTCTGGAGCTCAGCCACAGTGATCTTTGGGTAATTCTTTACCTCTCTCACCAAGGCTCTTCTCCTCCGATAGCTCAGTTTGGCCGGACAGCCAGCTCTAGGACGGGTTATGGAGGCCACTGTGCTCTTAGGAACCTTAAGTGCAGCAGAATTTTTTTTTGTAAACTTGGCCAGATATGTGCCTTGTCACAATTCTGCAGACAGTTTCTTTGACCTCATGATTCTCATTTGCTCTGACATGTAATGTGAGCTTATATAGACAAGTGTGTGGCTTTCCTAATCAAGTCCTAATCAGTATAATCAAACACAGCTGGACTCTAATGAAGGTGTAGAACCATCTCAAGGATGATCAGAAGAAATGGACAGCACCTGAGGTAAATATATGAGTGTCACAGCAAAGGGTCTGAATACTTAGGACCATGTGATATTTCAGTTTTTCTGTGTTTTTTTTCTGTCAAAATGGAGTGCTGTGTGTACATTAATGAGGGAAAAAATGAACTTAAATGATTTTAAGAGTGAAAAATTTAAGGGGGTCTGCATCTCTACGTAAATGGAAGTTGGAATCTTTCAAAGTTATGGTTATTTTCTACAAATTCTACTTTTTTATTTCCTCTGATCTAGATGTCTTGCTAACCAGAACTAGCCTCGTGGGAAACAAAAGAGTTTAATTTGTACTAAATACACAATATTTCTCAGCTGAACTAGATTTTTTTATTGGCCCTGATTATTTACATTGTATTCACAATCTGAATCAAATTTACGAAGCAAATGTATTTTTATATTTTAGATTTTTACATATAATTTTAACAACACTTTAGTAATAATTACATGTGCTTATTTATAAAACAATCCTGGTATACCCTAACTAGGCACGCTAACCTCTATTATAGGTGACCTATCTAGTGGCACTAACAAATTTCAAGTTATTCACAAATAACTATGTGAGGATTTAAGGTGGCATGGTGGCTTATTGGTTAGCACTGTCACCTTGCACCTGCAGGGTCTGGGTTTGAGTCTCGGCCTCAGGGTCCTCTCCTCGTGCTTGGTGGGTTTCCTCCGGGTTCTCCGGTTTCCTTCCACAGTCCAAAAACATGCAGATTAGACTAACTGGTGTCCCCTAATTGTGTGAATATGTGTGTGAATGTTGACAGGAAGTTGTACAAATGGAAATAAATACAGTGGTCACCACTGGCTTCCACAGTCTCTAGTTAGACTACAGAGGTTCCTAGATGGATGGATGGAAGATGATTTAAAGACAAACAAAAAAAAACATAATTCAGGTCAAATTGACACCCTTTATGACCTGGAAGGCTGCAGCTGGAGAAGTTGGAGAACAAATGTATCGAATAGAAAATGCATATACCATGCCACATGGTCCCAGTACTGACAGTCCTAAATCTGAGCTTCAATACCGTGTTCTTAAAAGCAAATAAAGGAGAATCCAAACACAAAAAACTGTGCACGCGTTTGGAGCACTAAGCAGATCCACACAACCATGTGAAATTCAATTGTACATGATGTTTTTAAAATTGTGTTCTGATACCCTGCATTATTTTTGTGCAGAGCATTTTAAGCTTACCAGTTTATAATTCAGATTCAGTCCTCAGTCTGTCTTTTAATTTAATGTAATAAAATTCAGGTAGATCAGATACATATGGTTTTGATTTAGTGTTCAGTCAAATATTTGTCCTTGTACAGTATATAGCAATGACAAAACAATGGAATACTAGTGATCATTGGACAGGCTCTATTATTATTATTATTATTATTATTATTATTATTATTATTATTATTATTATTATTATTATTATTATTTTCTGTGTATTAATACATTTTAGGATGTTTAACTGTATTTGAAACCTCGGTGGCTTAATAGTTAATAATTGGCTTAATAGTTAGCACTATCGCCTCCAGGGTCCCAGCCAGGTTCGATTCCCATCTCTGTGTGCATGGAGTTCGCGTGTTCTCCCCATGCTTGGGTTTCCTCCGGGTAGTCCAGTTTCCTCCCACAGTCCAAAGACATGCAGGTTAGGCTAATTGGAGTTCCCAAATTGCCCGTAGTGTGTGAATGAGTGTGTGAGTGTGTGTGTGTTCTGCAATAGATTGGCACCCTGTCCAGGGTGTACCCCGCCTCATGTCCTAAGTCTCCTGGGATAGGATCCATGAGTGAGTGGGTGAGTGAAACTGCTTCCTAAAGAGTTTTACAATGGAGTTTTTTTAAAAAAAAAAACTAAACAAACGAATACATGGTGCAGAGTAGTAATAATAATAAAAGCTTTTTCAATGATCAATGGTATTGCATTTCTTTCATCTTGCTTTATTTCCTTTTCTGTTTCAGTCGTGTTTGTTTTCCTTTCCTTTGCATCACTGCCACTTTCATCAGAGTTATGCTTCGGAGGCATGGTTACAAGTGTGATTAGGAGAAAAAAAAAAAGTAAGCCATATGCAAAGTCAAACACTCAACACAGTAATAATGGCATCCTAATCAGATGGATGGCGTTCTCCTTCCTCGAGCCGATGAACCGTGTGTGCTTTATTACAAATCATTGTGTTTATCTCAAATTCTTTATAAAATAGGATTCATGGCACCGCATTCGTAAATAAGAGCCGTCTGTAAGTTGCTTAACTCGCGGCCTGTCTAGGAGCCCCGTAGGTTTTAGATTAGACATAAAAATAGGTTAATATGTTTATTTGGCGTTTGTGAAAGGATTCTCTGGTGTCGTCACTTTGCACTCGGATGTAAAGCTTTAAGAATTCAACTCTACATATTCATGGTAACCTAAGAGGAGCACCACGTCAAACCGGGACCTTTGATCATGCAGAATAACAGAAAATAGTTATGAAAGTAAAAACATGAAGGTAGAAAGTTTTCTTCACATCTGAAACGCAGGCCTCCCAGGAACTCCCAAATATGTGGAGATGGCTTTGAATGAGGTCAGGACTGTGCGAGGAATGCGGCAAAAACTTCCAGCCAAGTCCCATAATATGGAACTGGTGTGATGGGCAATATGAGGTCATGCATTGTCCTGCCAAAAATATATATTTTTTATGTTAGTCCCAAAAAACATACAAGTCATACTGTAAATTTACCTGCAGATACAATTGCTCTAAATTCGTTCAGGTCGACTTTTTTGATGCAATTCAGAGGGAATATGATGCACAGACGTTTCATCATACTGTAAATGACAATCCTGGATTTGCATCTCAAAATGTTTCTTTAACGCTCTGCAGATTAGTAATGCCGGTCGAACATTGAAGACAGAGAGCGGTCGTGGTGTACTGAGAGAGTCCTATTTGATTTGACTTGAATGCACCGAGCATGTTTGTGACATTAGCTTCACAAAATAAGAATTCCAGAAAAATTTCCTGAAATAATTTTCAGAAGGTTCTATTTATCTATACTGTATATGTAGAGGATAAAGTCAAACCTTGGGCTCAATGAATCTTCAGGGCATATTCTCAGCATTTCATCCTAAAATAACTGACTGCGATGCATTGTCGGATGCAGTACCCCAGAACCAAAAAAAAAAAGAAAGAAAGAAAGAAAAAGTTGGCTGAACACTTGGAAATTGTGCTATATATACACTGTAGTATGTCATCCGTTGTTGTTCTGTTACTACGCACAACACACCACTTTTGGGTTGAGTTTACTATGAGTCATGGACTAATTTGTATGATTTGTACAAAATGTCATTTCTGAGCATCGTAGTGGTGTTACACCGAAACCTGCACCTTCCTCTGCACTCCTACATCGTGTTTATCATTTCCTTATGTAAAGGCATGCCGCAGTTGAACTCTGGGAATTGTCTCTCCCTCCAGCAGCTGGAACGAGCATATGGATGAGAGCGTATAGACTCGAGAGAAATGCGAGCTTCGTCGGTGTTAAATCCGGGTTTGTTATGCGACCAGATAACTCAGCTGTAATAGAAATTAGCCTTCCTCAGGTTTCACATACTGTATCTTTTTTTTTGGTAGATCATGCTGCTCTTATGATTTGACCTGAAGAGATGTTAATAGGAAGTCTGATGGGAGAATTCAAGTACTTTTATGGATTCACACAGCAAGAGTACAAGTATGGGTTCATGTTGAGAGAGAGAGAGAGAGAGAGAGAGAGAGCTACAGGCTCACTCTCAATCAGTGCACTCAGTTAATTGGGCTTGTTTTTTTTTCCCAAGGGTGACTTTCATTTCCCTTGGGTCATTTGCATGTACACAGAAAATGAGATTTTTTTTTTCTTTAGTTTTGCTAAAACGTCCCTAGAGTGAGTTTTTAAGCAACCAAGAAAACAGCAACACACAGGTCTACTGAAGTTGTGTGTAAAACTCATGAAAACTTGATAACACTTGCAATGAAAAATAAAAAGTACAAGTGAATTTAAGAACTACTACATAGACAAAAAAAAAAAAAATGCACATCGGTGCACTTTGTATGGTTACTTTAATGAATATACAGTACAATACGAGATTCAAACAGCGTTGTGATGCAAATAGATTCATTTGTCACCCACAGTGTTATTTATAACAGCTGAAAAGCCACTTCATAATAACTGCCTGTTTCACTGAATATTCGCCATGTGTGTTTTAGACAATTAAAGATTAAATTAAACCTATTTTTTTTTCCCCTAAAATTACACCGACATTACAGTGCAAAACATTATGCCTAATATTGTGTAGGTTGCCCTTGACTCCACATGACCTCTGGGGGTGTGCTGTGGTGTCTTGTACCAGGATGTTAACTGGGGTGCTTTATGATGCAGGATCGGACTTGTTTGTCCAGTTCATGTCATGTGAGATCTGATGAATCTGGAGACCAGGTCAGCAACCTTGGGCTCTTTGCCTGCAGGGTCCGGTGTGCTAAGTGTTCTTCTGCCTTTTTATTCATGGCCAGCCTTGATTTCTGTTCAGTGAGTGGTGCTGCATTGGCTTATCTGTGTGATCGGACCGGACGAGCTGGTCTTTGGTCTCGGTAGGCATGGCTGAGCCTTGGGTGCCCATGATCCCGTCATCAATCTACTGGTATTTAATGGATGTAGATGATCGGTGTATATCTCAATACCTTAAAATAAGGTTTCTTAACCCTATAGACTAATTAAAATGGGGAACTCGGTTTTCATATTTACTGTAGGCCTCCGTAACTTTGATTATGGTGTACAATTTGCATTTTTTTTTTCCCATCCAGAGTTTCATTCATTTTTGGCCGAGAGGTGAATACGTGACGGGAGTGTTGAACCACTTCACAGCGGCTTCTTCTCCAGCACATCCCAGACTTTAAATCCCAGGAGATAAAGTTGTGTCCAGTTCAAGTGTAAAAATGATTCCTCATGCTCCCAGAAATACTCTTTCACAACCTAAGTCAAAGAATATTGGTTGTTTCATTATCTTTCCAGGGTTTAATAATATACTAGACAGCTTTTACCCTATAAACAGTAATTTCAGCAAATCTCCTTAGCTGTTTTATTAGTTTGACACAGTCCCAATAAATTGCGTGAGATACATCTTCTGGTTTGGTTGTGTTACCAGAAGAAACATATTCATCACTGCAGTAAATATCCAATCAAAGGCTTATAAGCACTTATTTAAAACCATCCGTCCATCCATCAGGTTTCAGGGGTAGCAGTTCCAGCAGGAAACCCCAAACTTCCCTTTCCCTGATCACCACAACCAACTCTGACTGGTGGATCCTGAGAAGTTCCCAGGCCAGTGTAGAGATATAATCTCTCCATCTCGTCCTCTGTCTGCCCCGTGGCCTCCTTCCAGCTGGATGTGCCAAGAACACCTCCCTAGGGAGGCATCCTGGTGGCATCCATACCAGATGCCAGAACCGCCTCAACTCTCTAAGGGAGAAGCCAGCTACAGTAGCCTCCTTAGAAAACCCATTAAGGGCACTTGTACCTGCGATCTTTTCCTCTCGTTCATGACGTGACAATCATGCCCATAGGTGAGGGTAGAAACAACAATCGACCAGTAGATCAAGAGCTGTGCGAATTTAAAGTTAAACATCAAGTGGACATTATGGCATTTATAGTTTTTGCTAAATTTTGTATTGATTTGTCAAGTTCCAATTACAGTATACTCTACTAGAAGACTCTTTATGATATGAAATTGCCACAACAGATCACTCACGGTTCATTCATGACCAGAGTTTAAAGCAAAATAATTGCAGATGAACATTGTGCTTGACTTTGCTGTGGTTAGCTGTTTTAAAGCAACAAAAAAAAAAAAAAAAAAACACAGCAGACATTTGTCAGCTTAACCTCCCTGGAGATAGACATTTTAAACAGAAACGTACATTATTGAAGGGCAGCATTCCAATAAGCTGATGCGAGACTAAGAAATCAAATGGACACAAATCCACATGGACAGAATTGTAACCAAAAAGGCTTTTAAAAGCATGCTGCTAAGAGGAATAATTGACTGCACATGTGCTTTCCATGGAGTAATCCGAATGTACCACTGATCATGATGCCAGATGAAGTTCTGCTACTTTATTATTATTATTTTTTTTAATGCAGATGTTGTATAAAGGAGATTTGAATCATTCTTTCAAAAATGCTTTTTCATAACCAACTGAAGGCATTTCACTTTTATAATGAATTGTGAATGTTTATGAATATAGAATGTCAACACATCTTATTATAGTGCAGAATAAATTAGAAAGTATAACTGACGTCCACGTATAGTATAGTGTCGCCTATAGTATAGAAACTGGACGTACAGATGTCTTAGATATGTTGTTACACCAATCATAAAGCTAGAGACCAAACAACAATTCTGTATCTCTTTTTTTTTCGGTTCATACAGTATGATATAGAGATGGATTATTGGGACAGGAAATATATTAAATGTATAATAGACAAGGTCATGTTTTTACACCAGACAGCAAAAAAAAAAAGACAAGGAAAGAAGTATATATATATATATTTTTTTTTCATATGTATGCATATGAAAGGGTTATTCCAAGAATGTAGTTATTTTAAATCTATTTTAATGTACATGTTTATTGTTTGACCCAGGTCCAGGAATTTCAAATTTCCTTAGTTGTTTTCTTTGCTTGATGCAGCTCAATAATTTGACACTTTTGAAATGGTGACTTTTGGTGACAGCCTACTGTATCTGACTCATATGAAACATGACGTTATTTTAGTTATTTCAATTGTTGAACATTTAACATTTAACTATTTTTATTACTTACGGCAGTGAAGGTTTATAGATGACGACCAATAAAATATAGCTAAAAAACCTAATAAACTATTACTAAAGGAGTATTTTTGTCAGCGTTATATCACCACTTTTATTTTGTCTTTCCTCATTTAGGAGGTGAAGTGAGGACAGATCTACTCAAACATCTTTCAGTCATGGACTTTTTCACTTGTACTATAGAAACAAATATTAACCTTAACTAGAGTCTGCCTATTGATTGACTGATTGATTGATTGATTGATTGATTGATTGATTGATTGATTGATTGATTGATTGATTGATTGATTGGAGTCTTTTGTTTCTAAACTTTCCACTATCAAAACACATTTTTATTCAAGTTATTAGATTCAAGTTGACATTTATATATCTACAGTAAGTACAGTACCATGGGCTACTTTCTAGATGAAAGCCCTTTAAATTAAATAGCTAATATTTTTTTAAGAACTGCTCCAATTTCAAGATTCTATTTCGATTATTCATGTTTTGATTGAACTTTACTTGCTGCTGTCATTCGCTTTTTGATGTCTCCATTGTTTACATTGATCCCACTTTTTAATGGTTCTCATAATGTACTCTCTAATGTTTCCTCCTCACTGTTTCCGCATCTGTTAACTAATAAAATTGATCAATGTCTTCTAAAAGGAAGAGGTTTGACCAAATATATTACCCAGTGATTCTCATATAAGAATCTTACAAGGATATACACACAATGTGAAGACGGTAGGATTTTGTGAACAATTCTCTACATTAGCCTGTACAGGGTCATGGGGGGCCTATCCCAGAGCCTCAGGTTATCTCAGAGTACAAGGCAGGGTACACCTTGGATGGAGTGCCAATCCATCGCAGGACACACAAACAACAGGAGGAAACAGGAGTACCCTGTTTGAATCCCACGCACGCAGTCCCAAGGCGGGAATCAAACCCTCGACCCTGGAGGTGCGAGGCCACCGTGCTAACCACCAGACCACCGTGTGATGCCCTTGTGAAATTAAACCAGGCTTTATTTTATCGTGTACAGTATATGTGATGGTAGCATGATATTCAACTCCCAAACATCTGCATGGTGCCCTAAAGTCAGCAACTACACTATAATGGTGCATAAGTCATCTATTCACTCTACTGCCCTGTCAGTGTGAATTATATTTTCACTTACAGGCTTTTCCATGGTGCGTTATAGAGTTGAGTCCTTGGAGCTGTACCAACAATGTAAAACATAATATTATTATCATCCCTATACTGATACTGTATGATATAAAAAATATAGTTACATTTTATGAAATAATGTTTAGAGCTTAAAATGCCAGCAAGATGTTCAGACCTCCAAAGCACAAATCTGGCATAAAAATGGACGTCTCTTTAAACAGTATTTTAACCTTTCCAGTTCTGAAAATACATTTTATTTTACAATCTAAATTTTTGGAGGTGGTGGTAGTGGGTCAATAATAATACAAGATATTGGATCAGTGCCAGATCTAGTGATTAGCATGATGGGTTCTTTTGTTTTGTTTTGTTTTTTTATTTGTTTGTTTTCATTTGCATAGCGGGCTTTGAAATTGCCCTTTGTTCTAATTTTGAATTCAGATCCTTCATCCACCAATCAGTGAATAAAATGTCAAGCACTTCTGTCAGTAGCCAGGGTTTTTTTAGGGGGCTTTATACTAATATTATTTATACCCCCTCTAATTCTGGCCTGTTAGATGGTTATTTCTCAAAAATCCTTTTTATGTAGTAACTAAAACATGGATTAAAAAAAATGTGTTCCTGTTCATTCAAGAATCAAGCCAAAGATATAAAAGATTCATTAAAAAAAAAAAAAAGATCAGAACAGTAGAGCTGGTTTAAAAATAATCTTTAAAAAATGATCGGTCGTATCCCTTGAAGAAATGAAGCCAAGCAAATAAAAATTTAATTTTCGAAACAAATCAGAACAATGGCTTAATGTTTAAATCCAGTGAATCAACCACTTTGTGTAAAGACTCCAACAAAGAGGCCAACTAAACCAGCAAGACTCGTGCTGTGAAGAATAAAGGGAGAAATGCACGAGAGAATAGACTTTCAAAACACACATAAACGGACGTGAATACATATTAGAAGGCAGCCACACTCAAATAAATGCTTGATTATAATGTATAAAATGTTTCTGAGCAGTCAGCTGAAAAACTAATTTCATTTTCTCATTAGAGGCCCGAGCCCAGGGCCTATTCTCCTGTCGATGTTTATTACTTTGCAACCAGAAAATCAAAATCATGAGCTTGTTCTGAACTGGAGCCGTGTATCACCACGTTTATATGAGGAGGGGGAGTGAACGATCGCATGAGTGGACGAGAGAGAGAGAGAGAAACATGGAAAAATATATAGCAGAATGAAGATGATAATAGGAAACCAGCTCATTCAAACTGAAGCAATGAATTTATAGCCACTATGACCTTTTCCTTTCCTGGGAGATTTGTTGCCATGCCAACTCGGGTCCTATTTTTCAACATTGTATGAAGTTCAAGAAAATACTCAGCCAGTGACTATGTTCTAAAATGAAAATGTT